>APFE031696320.1:74090-98065 GCA_000404065.3 Pinus taeda | reverse complement strand
ATTTCATGGGCTTCTAAGAAGCAGTCCATTGTAGCATTGTCTACAGCAGAGGCGGAATATGTGGCAGCTACAGCAGCAGCATGTCAAGCAGTTTGGATGAGAAGGATGTTGAGGAGCTTAGGTCAAGAGCAGGCAAAAGCGACAGTGATCTTTTGCGACAATAGCTCAGCTATTGCATTGTCAAAGAATTCAGTGTTTCATAAGAGAACGAAACACATTGATACAAGGTTTCACTACATCAGAGAATTGGTGAACAATGGAAAAATTGTCCTAGAACATTGCAGGACTCAAGAACAGGTAGCAGACATTTTGACAAAGCCACTGGATCAGAAAAGCTTTGAATTTTTAAGAAAATGTTTGGGTATGATTGAATGCCCAGCAGTTGAAATTAAAGGGGAGTGTTGAAAAATTAACTCCAACTCCGCATCAGCAAAAGAGAGCAGTGATCCAGCGATTCAGCGATGAACACTCCAGCGATAAGAGATCGTCGATATCGAATCGGCGAAATGGCAGCTAAAGTTTTGTTATTCGCGATGAGCGATCGCCGATATCGCTATCGGTGGAAACCAAGTGGGCAGCCTTTTCCATGCGATAAGTTGAGACCTGATATCACGGACCCGATGGGTATTCAACATTTTGACTAATATTATTTCGGGTCTGCCAGTGGCTCGTTTTATATTTTTTTTATGCATTTCAGACATATATTATAATATATATAATCGGAGGTATCCGGCCATATTGTGATCGGGATTTCGCAATCAGGGAAACCATGGGTGCACAACTTTTGGCATATGTGTGTGCCATGTGATGAAGTCCGGACCCGATGGATTTCTAAAACCATATTGTATAATGGTTGAAGTAAAGGCCTAGGAAATAAATTCAACGTGAAGTAAAAGTTACATTGCCGTAAGTTTTCTCAGTAAACAGTAAATGCAATTTACTGTGGTTGGTAAGTTTAAGTGAAGTTTTTAATTTTGCCTGAGCGGGAGTATGGGCACCAGTAAAAGCCAGTAAGACCATTTTTAATTTTCATTGTCTTTCTTTTACGGCAGTATGGCGATGTAAGTACTTTCTCCAGTAGTCATATATGAATGTATTTTTTTTGGTAAATGTATGTGTAATAAAAATGAAGGGCATAGTGCGTGCTCGCAATGCTCTGGATATGCAATTGGAGTTAAGCAGCAGCGTGAGTAAAAAATTTATGTGTAATTTCTCAGAAGTGAGATGCAAGTGGTGAATCCCTCTCTGAGAGAGGAAGTTTATAATATGTAATTGCATTTTCGTTTAATAGAAATCCTTGGTGTGTAAACTCTGTCCTCTGTGGTCAGAATTTTTTTATGTTTCCGCTGTGTTAAAAAGACCCTGTGACAAAACAGAGCATTGTCTCTGTGTGAAATTTTTATTGTTGTTTTTGGGATTTTACCAGAAAAATCCCCAACACCCCTGCTGATGCGAGATCTGGGTTCGGATCCATTTGACGAATTCCTTCGGGTGGAGATCAAACAGAGCATGGAGGGATGGGGTATACTTATTAATACTTTTTACGAGCTCGATTCCTTGGGAATCGATCACATGAGGAACCTGACGGGAAGGCCCATGTGGAGCGTCGGTCCCATTCTCTCTCCTAGTGTTTTCAAAGACACGGGGATCGATCACAAGAGTATGAACAGCCGAGGTAAGGCTGCGGACATTACCGAGGACGAGTGCTTGAGGTGGCTGGGTTCTCAGAATCCCCAGTCCGTAGTGTTTGTGTGTTTCGGGAGCTACTGTAGTCTGAACGAGAAGCAAATCCATGCGGTGGCTGCGGTGCTAGAGGCGAGCGGGCAGGCTTTCATGTGGGTCATCAGATGTCTTCACACAGAGACCAAACCCACAGGGACTAACGTGGGGCTGCCGGAGGGATTCGAGGAGAGGATCGGAGAGAGGGGGCTGATTATATGTGGTTGGGCGCCTCAGTTACTCATTCTCTGGCATCCTTCCGTGGGCGCATTCCTGAGTCACTGTGGGTGGAACTCTACATTGGAGAGCGTGAGCCTGGGAATCCTTATGATTACATGGCCCATGTTTGCCGAACAGTCATTTAACTCCAAGTTCCTACTAGAAAGCTTAGGGATTGGCATCCAGATATGCTTGGACATAAGCAGCGTGCCCGATGAAGAGGAAGTAAGAAACGCAGTCACCCTTCTTCTGGCAGAGGAAGAAGGAAAAAGGATGAGGAGGAGAGCTCAAGAGCTGAGGAAACTTGCCAAAATAGCAATAGATAAAGGGGGTTCTTCATATACTAACTTGAGATGTTTTGTTGAAGAAATGCAAAAGCTGCAGGTTGCAAAAACTGACGTTAATGTTTAATCACAGTCAGTCACGATGAATTGTAGTTTGTTTAGTTTTATTCTTATTGTCAAGATACCCACAATATGTCACGTGCAAAAATCCCTAAGAGCAACGTTCTGAATCTAAGTTGATATAATCTTCGGAACTATGTCCATGTGAAGATAAGTTAATTACTCTTGCATGAGAGGTTCGTAAAACTAGAGAGTCATTGTTGAGGGTTGAATGATTGAATGTTGCGTTAAGTCGAATAAAGTGATAGATGATTTTTACTGTGTGGGTACATGTGGTTGAACGTCAAGGGGAGTGGCTAGTTGGAAAATGATAAATACCCTTCATCAAGTTCATTGTAAGCATCATATTTTGTGTGATCAATAAAATGGCTGCAACTCATGGATTTGTGTGTGAATTTGTGTTTTATCTCTTCCACCTTTCCAAGAGCCCCACACTATTGATATAATGTTGATTTTAGTTGTACTATGTTTTTCTCTTACAATATTCATGTCATTCTGATAAAAGTTCAAGCTATTAATTCATGTCATTCTATTAAAAATCCAAGCTATTAATTCATGTCATTCTACTAAAAATCCAAGCTATTAATGTCTTTGTACAACTGAAATTGAAAGATTTATGGCAGAATCTATTTGAAAACATTAATTCCAACCACTATGTACATTCAATGTGTTGTCTAGTTTCTTTTCGAGAGTTCACGAAAGGATTTTGAGAGTTCAGTTAGCTTCCTGAGGAATCCATCACCACCAACATTCCAGAACCTTCATCACCATGTATAAAATCATTATTTGGCAATGTGAAATCTAAGCTTGTGTGTTTAATGTTCTATGGTGTGTTCTCTGATATGGGATTTGAGATCAGGTGAGCTGTGGGTAGTGACCGAGGAAGATTGGAGTCTGTGGAAGTGTCATCAGACTTCCATAAGTGCCTGGTGTGTGTGAAGATTGGTGAGGCTATCTTATGCCTGCTGAGTGTCAGATTGGTTCACCGGGGTGAAGAACTAAAGACTACCTTAAAGTGTTTTATTTGTTGCAGTGTTGTGTGTGGAACAGTTGTGAGAGAGTGGGTTGTTTAAGAGCTATGTGGAGTGAGCCCTGCTATTGGCGATGATTAGAAAGCGTCAGTGCTAGAGAGTCGTGGACCGAAGTGCAGTGTGGTGTGACCAAGTTTGTTGTGAAATCCCATTCAAGAGGTTGTTGCTCTACCTGTAGCAATTTTTAGTGCAGTCTATTGATCTTATATGCATCTTGTGTGGAGCCAGACAGAATGTGGAGTGTTCGTTGTGAGTGGCTGCTGAGAGTAAGCAAGCGTGATGCTTTGTTTTCTTTTTTAGTTCTGTAGAACTCTTCTGCTGCTGTTTTAGATAGATATAGTGGAATCTAGGCCCCAAATCTCGACTCGTGGTTGTTGTTTTCTATTCTTCTTGTGTTGCAAAACAAAAATCTGTTTGTAGTGGGTGAACAACGAATTGACTGAAGCTATTGCATGTGGAAGATATTGTCGAATGTGATTTCCGTGTTCCAGCCACGAAAGGAGGGAAGCGCTACTAAGTCTTGACCGTGGTTGGGTTTCTGTTTGTAAGAGTCATTTTTGTAACACCAAGCTTGTATGTGGCCAGTGTGGTGCAGATCATAATGAAGATTGTACTTGCTCAGGGTTGGTGAAGTATGGAGTAAAAGTTGGTTGTTTTGTGGAGTAAAAGTCGTATGGCTTGATGTAGCCTGGCAGTTGAATTTTCTCAAAACCCAGGATAATGTTCTTTAGATATGGTGAATGTCTTTCTAAATGCTCCTTTTTTAGCAGTGTTACATGAAGAAGAAAAGAAAATAAGAAGGATTGATTCAAATCAAATCAAATAATTTAATACATTTACACAATGGCATTAAAGTTGTGAAAGCACATGCGTGATAATATTTTGGAGAACTTTGAATGGGATATTTTTAAGTGGGTTTATTAAAAAATGTTCATTGATATACGGGGAGATATTTATGTTATTCATTAAAAACTATAATGGATTTGTTTATTGTGAATAGCTCATGGTTTAAAGTGAGAATATGAAAGCACGATTGTTGTTTTGACTATTATCTCTATGTTATAATTATGAGTTTGTTATTATATGGTTTAGCTTTGCACAGTGTGAGTAGTGCAACTATTGGTGATGCTTGGTATTTGATGCTAACTATTTCTTTGGAAACTGTGTTTGGTATGAATTGAAGTGTGTTGAGGAGAAAGAGCTTATTATTTGTTGCAGATTTGGTTTTGTGATAGAGTGATGGTCAACAAAAGAGACTCAACCAATTATGGAAAAGAATTGTAATACTTGGGGAGAAGGAATGAAATGGCAGAAGCTATAGAAGAATTAGAAATGTTTCAAGAATTTATGCCTAATGAAGATATGAATCAACATGAAAGATTTGAAGACATTGATGCAATATTGAAGCGATTAACGCCATTTTTGCCAATTTTCCCAGGTAAAAATTTTAAGCTTTGGACAATTAAAATGGAAGGATTGCTTGGTTCAGTAGATTTATGGAAAATTTTCCAAGAAACTTCTATGAATTTGGATGATAAGTGTAGAAGTGCAATAGTATTACTTAGCATTATATCAGCTCTAGATGAAAAAATTTTATCTAGTATTTTACATGAATTTGGTGAAACGCATAATGCAAAAAATATTTTGGAATGTTCTTGAAACGAAGTACAGAATGGGGGGGGAGTGAGAAAGTTGAATATGATGAAAGTGATGGTGTTAAAAATGGTGATTGTGTTGAAAACATCATAACTGGGATCAAGACTGCAAGTATATCTGTAGTTGACAATAGAGTAGCATGTGATAGTGAGGAAATTCCTTGTGATGCAGAAACATATGAAGTGAAATTTGATGATAATTATGTGTCTCATGAAAATTGGTTCAATCTCATGCTAGAAAAACATCTTATTTATGAGTTGTTGTGTGGTGAGAAGAGTTGCCTACCTCCATACACAAATCAAATGCAAGACAACATGCTTGTAGCAACATAATTTACTAAAGAGGTTGAATACATGAATCAACCAGCTATGTCAACAAAGAAAAATGAAGGAAGCAAAGCTCTCTTCAAAGAGCATGATGACAAGAATCATTATGGTTACTTTTATGAATCTAACATTATTTTTAAGTGTGCAAATATTGACAGCCAAGAAGAAGCAATAAAAGAAGAAATTGCAAGCATTAAGGAAAAGCATAAGTCCCAAGACCCTGTACCAATATTGAATACAAAGAATGTTAATTCGCAATCAAGAAAGGAGAAGCTCCATCACTATTTTATGGCAAGAAAAGTGGCAAGAAAAGTGAAGATGAAGTTGCATCAACAAATGAACAAGCCTGGACCCTTTAGCAAGAAGGCAAAAATTAAAGACGTGTTATCAAATCATGTGCTGTAGAAAATCTGGATGATGTTGTAAGCCTAGATGAGACTTAGACCAGCATGCATGTCAATTAAGAGCATGCTTACAATGTCTTATGTATTGTGCTATAGTGTATTTTGTGTGTTTGTGATATAGTTGGAATTAAGTGGGAGTGTTGGAAAACATTAATTCCAACAACCATGTGCATTCAATGAGTTTTCTAGTTTGTCTAGTTTCTTCTAGAAAGTTCAGGAAACGGTTTTGAGAGTTTAATTAGCTTCCTGAAGAAGCCATCACCACTGACATTCCAAAACCTTCATCACCGTGTATAAAATCATTATTTGGCAATGTGAAATCTAAGCTTGTGTGTTTAGTGTTCTATGTTGTGTTCTCTGACAGAATCAAGGTATTATATATATTTGAGTCCTGTGGTTACTGTTTTAAATTTAGTCATCTTATGGTCCACTAGAGGACTTGCGAGCAATGAAAATGCACAATATCATAGCCTCATCTGTTCCGCCATATACATAACATGTAAAGGATTAGTGGATCTTGGCTAAGCCTTTACAAAAAACCATAAGCAAGGTTTACCTACTCAAGAACATGTGGCAAGAGATAAGAGCCTCAGTAGTCATGTGAACCGCTTATGCAATGCGAGACACCACAAACCTATAGAAGAGTAGGATTCCCTGTTATGAATGAGGAAAATGACATAGCATATAATTTTTTGTTTAAGTGTTAAAACCCTAACTACCGCTCACTTAATGAGCAAACCCATTCTAAACATAGTACGAAATACTCCAGCAAAGATAGCATGGCTTACCAGTATCACACTATCGACTAGCGTTACAACTCATGTTCCCATTCTGACAAGGACCAACATGTATAGTCAAAGCCCGAAGTTGTCGAAGCTCCAACAATACATAAATACCCTACTAACATCGCACTAATAGTTATACATAAATACCCTACTAACAGCCCACTATCAGCTAATGGAACAACAACTGACGTTCTCAGTCTGACCAGAACCATATATATTTCTGAGTTTATTGGCTGCATATGTTTATTTTTTAGATTTAGTGCTTGTTTAAATCTAAAGGTGTACATATACAACCTTACAGTATTTATTTTTAGATTTAGTAATTGTTTAAATCTAAAGGTGTACATATGCAACCCTAAAACATTAATGGTTCTATAGCCTGTTAAATATTGGGTTCAATGTATATCTACATATTCTCGAGCCATAGGTTGATGAAGCCTTAAAAATATTCAATTAGTGATCCTCAACCTTTTTTATTTAGCACATTTTTCTTTGTCAGAGTTTTGAAACAAGTAGAAAAGCTTATTTGCTTATATGTTGTCATGTATGAGATTTGAAGTATAAAGGCTTTTTTGCTTAATGCATAAAATTTGCCCAAATGGGAAACTGAAACTGAAACAATAAATGCCTTAAATTAGCGTAAATCCATTTTAAGTACAGTTGAACATGAGTTGAGAGGGATCAAATCTCTTCACCTATAAACCTTTTTAGAATGTAAGATATAATGTGTTATTTTTTTATAGTTTAAATTGTATTTTTGAATGTTAAATAAAATATATAAAAAACCAATTAAAAATTTTAACCATAAAAAAATCAATAATAATAAAACTAGGAAAAACTTTAAACAATTTTCTCCACCACATTATCACACTTATGATAATGATAATAAAATTTTGATATATAAATAAAATTATAATTATTTTCTTTTCATCCTGTAATATCTTCCGCTTAAAAATAAATTGTAAATGTAAAAATATATAGAAAATAAACTTAAATAAAACAATGGAATGAACAACTCTTCTAATTAGATAACACCTAAATAAATTATAAAGAAAAAAACACAATAATAATAAATAACTGAAGAAATACTTAACTAAACTCAGCTAAATAAACTGAATTCAATAATATCAACCATCAGTGAAATTAATAATTTCAATAATTTTTTGAATGCGATAAACTTTAAAAACTCGCCTGTAACAATGGACATAATCACGATTAACTTTCTCTATAGGCAATGCACGTCATCGATAATGATGTTCAGTACTTTATCCATTTAAATATGATAGATTTAGAGTAATGATGGGAATGCATTCGTTTGTTATATTTATAATATATATTAAAATACTTATTTTATTATTAAATTGATAAAATTTAATTTAATTAAATCTAGAGAGACAAAGTTGGTCATCCCTGGCAGATGGCCAACGTGCCTCGACAGATGCTATGCCTGGCACGTTGGTTAGCTCCCTATATTGGATTCAATGACATCCACTAATACAGTCCATATTTTCAAAATCCAACGAAAAAAATAATGCAGATGCATAATTCTTGGAATATCTTTTAAACTTATTTGTTGCGAGATACTTTCAAAGTTTTGGTGGGTTTTTCTGGTTTAGTTTTCTTAAAATTTATAAGGAATTTATTGAAATCAAAAGTTTGATAGTTAACTCTTGCTCAATCAAAATGTCCTAGAGTTTTCAGAGTCCTGAATCCATATATACAGTAAAAAAATCGATTTCACATCAAATTTTTCAACAAGATCCAACACTAGAAAATCCAAAAAATCACACTAAAAACAGTTTCCTTTTAAATCACTTCCAACTAATTTTCGACCCAGATGAAAAAAGCGTAGAAGTAGAAGTTGAAGAACACCGAGACACTACAACAAAGATGGAGACAATGGTAATGGAAATAGCTTTTCGCCCTTTGTTCTTCCTTAGAAACATGGCCGCCAATGTAGGATAACTAGTTATTCACACTTTCTCGCCATTTGTTCTTCCTTAGAAACATGGCCGCAATATAGGATAACTAGTTATTTACACTATGAAGCTGCACAAAAGTAACTGCAAAATTATACTTCCAAAAGACGATAACCACTCACCAATTATATCAAGTTTACTAGTGCCAAAGTTGCTGGTGGAACAAACAGATACATGCCAAACCAAACTCGAGCATTTCGTCCTCGTGTCTTTTGGCTGCTTCGCTATCGTTTACTTAGTTTGTCACCTGGAAAACTACCTCTGATACACAAAACATCCGGCAAGAAACTTGGATTAGAGGAAAATAAAAAAAATAGGATGGTACTCTTTTAAGTGTGCAAATCCTATGTGAGTTTTAATCACTCTTATATGAAGCCCGAATTTACACAAAGTTAATCAGATTCTAATCATATGCAGATTTATTCTTGATGTATATGCACATTAACATAGCATAAAGTACATTTAGTTTTAGTTAGTTTTAGTGAGTATTAGTGCTTGCATTTGGTGTACATGCACATTAACATAGCATAAAACATGCTTAGCTTTAGTTAGCTTAGTACTTTCATGTAGTGCACGTGCACATTAACATATCATAAAGTACAGTTAAAGTTAGTTAGCTTTAGAGCTTGCGTGCAGTTATGTTTAACTTAGCCTCTTTATGTATTAATTCTTTCATAATTCATTCTATCTTCCAATGTTTCTCAATTCTTGCAAGTTAATGCAATTATTCTTTAGCTAGGCCTCTACCTGCGCTGACTGTAATAATTTAAGATGGTATGAAAGTGACGAGTAGAAGGTGCATGATTTTTCTTTTGCAACATATGAAGATCAAAGCATTGAAAACTATTGGGAGATTGAAAGTGCCATAATTTTCCACAAATTGAACATGCTCTAAACTATCATGGAAATGAATGGTGAAATAATGGAATTCCCAACTTCTTCCATTCTCACTCTATACAGTTACTATGTATGTGAGTGGATAACATTTCTTTATCTTAGGAGAAAAGGCTTGTAGCAGATAGTCATGGGAATTGAGACAGAACTAATGTTAGAGGATGAGAAGTTTGATTGGCTTAATAGACATGACATGGATTATGGAATTTTGTGTCTATCTGTGTCTCATGATATTCTTTAGGAGAATATAGATGTTGAATCACCACACAAAATTCAGACTACATTGAAAGGATTATGTGGTGATGAAGATGATCTAGCAAAATACCATTTGGAGACAAGGAGCTCGATCTATCATAGAATTCATGAAACTGGTGAAGACTTCTTCAATAATGTGGAAAGATATTCTTGAGGCAAAGTTGCACATGAAGATTCTCATTCTTCTATTATTGATAAAGTTGTTGCAAATGATAATTTTATCCTATCTAATAATGAACATGTTGCACATGAGGAAATCTCTTCCTTCACTACTGACAAAGACTCTACTACAAATGGAGACACTACTTTCAAATACATAGAAGAGGACTTTGATTCCTCTACTGTTAGAAATGTTGATGATGTAGATCTGATGAGGTCTCAATTTGATGATACCCCACATGCACTGTCAGTCGTAGAGCCATGCATCCCCATGCATGCATCCAAGGAGGCATCTATAACACCATGAATGCATCCAAAAAGGCATATCTAAAGCCACAAGTGCATCCCTAGAGACAGGAATGACCATGCATGCATATATGGTACATGCATCTAATCGTCAAACATATGTTGAAGTTCTAGGGAATCCATATTCTCATGCAACCAAGGGTAAGAAGAATTTGTCCTTGATCTAGGCATGGGAGTTGATACCTCTACTTCCGAAAAGGAAGTTTGTTCCTGAGATCCATTCGTAGAGGAGTCCACTTTTGATATTTACTTAGTTTTGGATCTATTGCCAATTTTCCGTCAAACAATAAGTAAGATGTCATTACTTTATCATAAGTAGATGGCAGAAATAGAGGAGTAATAATTGGCACCATTTAGGTCATTTGGTTGCAGCATTTCCTTTCCGATCTTAGTTTCATTATTCATTATTCAATTGTCATATGGTGTGACAATTAGAGTACAATAAAGTTTTGCAAAGTTCCAGTGCAGTGACAGTCGACCAAACATATTGAGATCCACATGCACTACATCATAGGATTGATTCATGATGGGATCATCAATTTGCAATATTGTTCCAGCTCTGAGAAGATTGTCGACATCTTCACCAAGAATTTCACTGAGTAGAAGTTCCACTTTGTGTGAGATCGTCTTGGGGTGAAGGACACAACTACCTGGTAGTTGTCTTTTCTTTTAGCTTTGCGTTGTGTTTTGAGGGGAGGGTTTATTCCCACTAGGTTTTCCCTTTTTCATCTTTCTTGAATTTTACATGGAAACCTGAAATTCCATTGTTGCAGGGACTCATTCATCTTTCTTTATGCTCACCTAAGTTATTCTTAAGTGGGGGTGTTTGTGTATATGCATATTAACATAGAATAAATCACACTTAGCTTTATTTAGTTCTATTTAGCTTTAGTTAGTTTTAGTGCTTGCATGTGGTGTACATGCACATTAACATAGCATAAAGAACACTTAGCTTTAGTTAGCTTTAGTTAGCTTTAGTGTTTATATGTGGTGTACATTCACACTAGCATAACATAAAGCACACTTAGTTTTAGTTAGATTTAGTGCTTGCGTGTAGTTAAGCTTAAATTACCTGCTTTATGTATTGATTCTCTCATCACTATTGAATATACCAAATTCATTCTCTCTTCCAATTTTCCTTAATTCTTGAAGTTTATGCAATTATTCTCTAACTAAGTCCTTACCTATGCAATTTCGAACAATTTAACAAGGAAGAACCATGGATTGGAATCCAAAACATTTGTAGAAACTTATAATCTTCAGTAATGAAAATAAGGAATCCCCAAATGAAGTGTTATTTGATTTTCTCTTGGTTTCTAATGTAGAAATATGGAAGAATTTGATGTGGAAAATATTACCTTGGAAAATAATGATAAATTGTTAAAGAAGAATAGGGCATGAAGTAAACCTTAGAAAAGTGTGTATAAAGAAGACAAAGCCCATATAGAATGGCAAGTGTAACACATATACTCATTGTACTTGTCCGTTGAATCCCATAAACATATGGACAAAACTGACACAAGATAAAATACAAGTATTCGGCACTCCACCTTACAATTTGAATGAGTGTATCATTCAAGTTCATTGACGTTCTACTAAAAAATTCTTTTCACCAGAGTGCAATAAATAGATTTCTAGCCTTTACACTATATAACGAAACCTCGCAATCCATCTTCCACAACCAATCCATAAATCATGGCAACCGAATTTTTTTTAAGCTTAATTTCATCAATATATACACGATATGAAATTAAAGGAGATCTAAAACTAAATACGCAAATTGGATTTTCCTTTTTTTCCTGCACATGGTGTTCTCATCCTATGCGCACTTGGAAAGATCCCCTGCATCATTTAGTATCTTCGATCCACTTGATAAGATTTAGAACTGAAAACGTTTTTAAGTGATTTGGAGGACATATGATTTCATTCACTCCAGCATAAAACATCTTGACCGTGAATGCATCCAGACCCTGTGTATAGGGGACATTTGATACCATGTATTCCTTTAAATTTGAACTGAAAGTGGCGATTTCTCGGTAAGGTTCAATGCATGGTTGTATAACTTTAGAGACCACATGTCAAAGGTACAAATAATAATCACATAGAAAGCCCTCAAGTGATCGTCTTCATATAGATAATTCTTTTTCATATCATGAGACCCTTGAGAAAATTCGACATAAGGAAAATTGGTATTTTTCCATTTTAATGTTGATTGTGGACCTAGAATATTTTGGGATCTCGCAAACATGGGCGAGGTCAAATCCGGATTCCCAAAATATTCTAGGATCCAACATACATGGGCGAGGTCAAATAATTGACCTCATGCATATCCATTAGATCCCAAAATATTCCAGGAATTTGCAATCAACTTAAACTTAGGAGTTTTGGGGTCCAATAATAGGCCCATGTCTTGAGGAAGCATTTCACAATTGTTGGTATACATGTCACAATCTAGAGTGAGAATGAAGGGAGCATTGCTCATTATGCTGGAGATTCCAATCTTCCAACATGACAAACAAGTTGTAATGTTAGGTGACATTAACTACATTTCATTTCTAAACATGTTACTCTATCTCCTCCTTCGTAACTAAAATAGTAGACATCACATATATACGAGAATAATAAGGGCATGGGCCTTGTAATGATAGGGAATCTAGGTAGATTTATAGGGGAAACATATATAAGATTGGGCATATCATTGCCCTGAATGTCGTTATCCTCTCCATACTCTAGTAAAATTTGCATCTACATTAAAGGTTAATACAGAAGAAGATACATTCGACAAATAAAAGAGTAGAAAGTTGGTTATCCTTGTTGAGTCAAGAAAAATGTATGTTTTCTCCTTGGTAATTTCTTTATTTAGCACTCGTCCTCACATGATTATCTATGTTTATGAAGAAAAGTAGAGGAAATAATAGCTAAAGTCAAGTAAAAGTAAACAAATTAGATGAATCTAAGTAGGAAAAAGTTATTTTTACTATATTTATGTGCAGAAATCACGAATTGAGTGATGGCTGCCCAATCGACAGAATGACAACATTTCACAGTGGAAAGTGACAACGTCAAAGGCAAGGTAGGACATCGGAAGACCCGACAAACAAATGGTTATTTTATGATAGAGTGAGATCAAGTATAGCGAAATCCTCAGGATCCCCTGATCCTAAGGATTCACTTTTATCTATTTATTTTCTAAATGTAATATATAAGGTCGAAAGGCAAAACTGCAAAGAGTTCATAATTACATAGTCTGTAACTATTCTTTTTGACATATAATACTATTATTTTGGATGTTGTAACTTGGTTACTTATATTAATGAAGAAGGGTTGCATTTAATTCATCTTTATATTATGAGTACCTCTTAATGAAGACTTCTGGCAACTTTGGGCCCAGTCAAGAGAAGATCTACTACTTCATTTGTGTCATTATCTTTTTTATTTCATTCTTGATTGCCTGTTAATTTTAAGTTAACATTACTTCTACTTATTATAAAGATTGACGATCCAGTCTGCATTTGCTGTTCATTTGAGATTTAGATTGATTTGTGTGTTATATGCAAGTAATACTTTCAATTGAATCGGTTATGATAATTCTAGCTTAGATCATCGTTCCTTTAAAATAATGTTATTTCAGAGATAGAATTAATCACTTTATGCTTCTATAGTCATTTGCTATTAGATAACGTTTCATAGTCTTGTATCGTTTGTTGTTCAATTCAGAATTGTTGTTCAATTCAGAATTACTGCTTAATTAGGATTTGTTGTTTATTTAAGATTTGTTGTTCAAATACCATTACTGTTAATTATTACAGTTCTCTTTCATGAGTGAGCAAGTTAGCTTCAATTTTAGTTAAAATTGCTAAGTATGATTCTTTACAAGTTGTATTTATATTTGTTTGCTTCCATGATAGGTTAAGTAGGATTGCAGAGTGTTGTATCAATTTCTTTCATAATTACTTCTTTCAAAATTGATTGGATTGAGTTTGAAGAAGATACTCATTAGCAGTTTCAGTGATTTGTATTAGTTAACCTCTGAAATCACTGCATATATAGTGTTGACATTCTTGAAATAAAAAGACTTGTCTCGGGTTGACAATTAATGTAGGAATTAAGATTGTTTGTAAAAAGACATCCTAGTGCACCAACATTTTGGCGTCGTTGCAGGGGAGAGTGTTCCGAAGTGATTCCCTTTTTTTTATCTTGTTGTAAAAGAATAGGGTTTTAAAAATAGGAGGTAAGAACCAGCATGCCTAGCAAGTAAAGTGCTTGCTTACCAGCCCGCTTTTCAACAAGAGGTTAGAGGTTAAATAAGAATTGGTTTTTATGAATGACTGGGAATAGAAAAATAGAAAAAGAACTGAACCCCCCCTCCAAAATCCACAAAACCCAAGGGATCGGTGAATCTTTGGAGAACAACCTTTATAGACGAAATTGTGAGAAAACCAGTCTCAAGTTGTTGGCTTGTTGGGACCTGACCCAGGTTCATAGGTGTTTTAGCCTAACAAATCCCGCACTACTAGCCCTTTCGGAAACAATAAGTGGAGCGCAGACTGAAGTCTCACTCGAGGTAGTAGGGTGGGGTGCTGGAACTAGGTTTCCACACCCTAGGGATGTCTAGATGGGGACTGGAAGGGTCGTGATCCAATCTGTGCACTTTCGCTACTATGTGCGGCTTCGCGAAGATCTGTGACGAGCAGTTTCTAGATTATTATTATTATATGTGGTTATTATAGATCCAACCTAATTCTTATGGTCTTTAAACAAAAATTTAATAGTAATAACTAGTGTGCGCGATCACAAATATGCATAAATTCAGAGCATAAGCAAATAGACATATCCATAATAAAACATACAATGATTCAAAAGCTCTTATTTTTACTTATCTCCTATTCAGTACAACCAGATTTGCCCTACGCACTCAGCTGTAGGGGTCCACATACACAACAACGGACACTACCAGGGCTCTGTGTGCACAACTACAAAGCCTCTATCTATCTACTGACACCCTTGACCCAGACTTACAGACACAGAGAATATTGCCTTCATAAACCCATAACATTCAAGATCAAAACCCAAAAACTGCCCTATAAACTTACAACCTTGCTCTATTTATACATTCCCATGGTCCGCGAACTATGGGGAGGCGAACTCGCTTTCTATTATCTTACAATATTCTCAGATGAACAACCCTTTGACTTGACTCGTTACAATTCATGCTTCGCACACTTCGTGGAACTTTTACCATACTTTTACCCAAAATTGTGAATTTTAAGCCCCAAAACCGTTACGCGGGGGATCTGCTACCCAACAAGCCCCCAACACAATCATCGTGACTCATCTCGAGTCACTCTGATCATGCAAAAATCTTTGTGTGGAGATCACCCAACAACGTTTGCACTTCGCTTATGCTCGCAACAAATTCTTTTGCCATCTACTGTACCTGTTTAATGCGAGCTATCGATCCATCAATATCAGTTTTAGTTGTTTTTCTGGGTTCATATGTTGCCTTCATGTGTGCCAACTTTCCCTTGGTGTTGGTGGAGACCGTGAATGCCTCATCAAGCCAAGGCTAGATGCGTTCTTTAAGCATTGCTTCCTTCTACCAAGCGCTGTCAACATGTGCCTTGAGAACCCGGCCCTCCCTCATCTTGGCCAATCGTTGCATGATGGCGACCATCTGTGCCATCCCCCGGACTTGGTCATAAGCTTGCTGCAACTCCCGTGCTTCTATCTCTACCTTATGTAGCGTTGGGTCTTCCTAAAGGGATGTGAGCGTAAGGAGGGACTGATCCAACAATCCTGAGCAATCTTGGACAGCGTGCAATATCACTTCCAATCCTGATTGTATTTCACAACAGCGCTACTATTGAACTTCTAGGGGTGTAGGAGGTTGCACCTTCATCCTTAGTTCCGTGATTTGTAAGTTTAATTCCCACCGAGATTTCACAACCCCTTCTTAGGCCGTAAGGAATCTTGTGGCCATGTGATGAATCTTGTCAACCATTGGGAGTTCCGCTGGCACAACCAAATATGGTACCTTGCTACAAATCTTCGCCACAACCTATTCCAATTCCTTGTTGTGTGTGACCAAGTCATCGCACTGTAGACTAACTTGCTCCAAATTTTCCTTGTGCTCCATTAAGACTTGGAGGGTGCGGCCTTCCTTGCCATAGAGCTCAGCGATGACCCCATCCTATAGCTGGTATAGGATTTCTCTGGGAAGGGCGGCCAAATTCAACCCCCAACTTCACATATCACCTTCGGCTTCTTCGAGGACATCATCTGCTAGCAACACTAAAGTGTTCATTGTGTGGGTTCACACCATCTGCTCGGCTGCGGATGTGTTGTCTGCTAGGTTTGGTATCATCCCTCCCGGGGATCACGCCTATAATGCCTGCAGTTGTGCTCTGAGCTCCCCCAACACAATTGTCTGCTCTATCATAAGCTCCTCCAAAGCACCCTTAGTGACATTACGCGTCGGTTCATTGCTATCAAAAAAATCTTTCTCCAAAGTCTTTGTTGTCTTTGTCTTTTGGCGTGTATATGGAGGCTCCTTGATGCGTGACCTCTTGACTTGGGTCAACGTTGTGGTAAGGTCCATGCGTTCTTGTATCTCCAGTTCCCTCTACATGTCCTATTCTGAGGACATTTCGTGATCTTCTCTGATCTCTTCGGCGGTGGCTTCCTTAGTCACCTCCTGTTGCAAAACTGCCTTCTGTCCCTGACACATCCTTTCCGCCATCTTAGTGAGTCATAGTTGGATTTCCTTCTTTCGTTGTTGTGCCGCCATCCTTTCTAATGTGGCCAAGTCCAAAGCGCACCACTCTGGAGGCCATGCTGCCATTACCTCATAAATTCCATCCTCCATTTCAATGAAACGAAGCTTTACCCATGTTTGATATGGATCCTTCCGCACCCAGATATAGAGATTATGCATGCCCGCACTGAACTCGGCTGCACTTTGCAAACTATTATATATTGTCAGGGATAATTGCAATCTATGAGCGATCCATGTCCAGATACTTGCCTCCATGAATATCAAAAACACCTTGATCTCATGAATCCTCATGGTATCTTTTGTAGCCTGGAGTGAGTTATAACACACAGCTTCAGGGAGGTTGTCCTCAATGTCAGGAAATTGGCTGCCCTTCGGCAACTCTCCTGCAACCAATAGGATTGTTAGGAGAAACCATGTGTAACGGAAAATCTTACAATTCATCAAAAATTTGTCACAGAGAAACTGTGCCCAGTTGAACTAAACCCCTTTTGCATATTGTTCTGCGAGTGCAATGACAAAGGTTGGCATCTCGTCTGCGCGAAATTTTCTCATGAGCTTACTGGCCAGTAATTGGGTGGTGATGTGCACCGCTCGATCTTTGATGTTTGCTATTACATACCCTTGCTTCCATTTTTCTAGCTGATATTTAACCTTAATGGCTTCTGCAAGACCCATGTTACTACTCGTTTCAGCTATGTCTGCGAGATCATTCCCCTTAGTGGGAAACTGGGAAATTTAGTGCACTAAATCGGCCGTGATGTGAATCAGTTCCTCCAAAAAGAGATACCCATCATGTACCAAACATAGTAACTGTCGGATAACAAAAATGGTGATGGCTATGCGGTGATAGTGGGGTATCCACCTCAGATTGAGTAATCCCATGTTCCCCACACCACGTAATCACATCCGCTACAGTAATTTCTCTTCAACTAATTGGAGGAATTTCTCGCTGTCCACAATATCCCAATCTTCAAACTTGATACTCAGTACTTGGCCCAGTGGAAGACCATCAAACCTTATCTCATCCGAAAGAAGCGGGATCTAGAGCGTACTCTTCGTGG
This sequence comes from Pinus taeda, assembly GCA_000404065.3. Taxonomy (NCBI): domain Eukaryota; kingdom Viridiplantae; phylum Streptophyta; class Pinopsida; order Pinales; family Pinaceae; genus Pinus; species Pinus taeda. The sequence continues at coordinate 80,092 of APFE031696320.1, read as the reverse complement.
TGTCCAGGTCCTTTGGTATCTTGGCCGCCCCTTTCCATGGAGAGATATATGGTGGTAGCGAAGGTGCTAAGGGAACATTTTCCTCTTCCTCATCATGTGCTTCAATCTGAGCGACCAGGTCTCGTAAATCTTCCTCCTCCTCCTCAAGTTCAGTGGTGATTTGTTTTCCCTTGTCTGCCATTGACAATTTACTGAATTGTGGCGATACTTAGACTGGCCCCTTAGTTTTCTTATGCTTCTGAGGTCGCGGCATACGTGGGGACTTTGGAACTTCTGGGGCAGTGACTGCCGCTCCCGGCTCCTCCTGGGTTAGATAGGGTGCTTCCTCGAACCTTACCTTGGTTCTCATGATTTTTATCCTGAATTCACTCGGAGACGTTCTCTCGGGGGGCCATGTAGGTGGGTGCTTACTACTCTGCACTTGCTTGAGTCTCACATAGGCAAGGGTTGTTGTAGGGCTACCCCAATGGTTTTTATAAGAATGTGTGAATTTGAATTTAACCCTTCCCTCCACTTTCGATTCATTAATATCTTCTTGGTAGCAGATCTTTTCGTATCTAACAAGGAACTCTTGTCTTAATGGCTCGCCGCCCACTCTTCTCTGTTGTAACTCAAACTTCTTTTCATGAACAATGATGTCAACGGTCACCTCCCAGCATTCCCACGTGGCAACGCAGCCCCTTTGGCACGACCGCGATCCTCCTGACTGAATGGCCCAGCACAAAACCTTCTTTCTGCGTAGGTCTCCTGCAGACTTGTTTATAGTCTCATGCCTCTTTTCAACTACTTCGAGCACTGAGACTTTGCTTTCCATAACTAGTCAGGTGGTTGCACCCTAGGTGCGAGATTTCAACTTCCTTGCTAGCCTAGGCTGCGGGCACCTTTCTCGTGTCTTCATATCCATTATCCCATCATGCTCTCCTATATGTGGTACACTCCTCTGTTGGTGCGGTCGCAGCCATGATAGCAGGGTTGCAGCTCATTCTAGTACCGAGGTAGAACCGACCAGGCCTTGGTTCCCTTATTTGCAGATTAGCGTGGCCTATTTGTGCAACTCTGATTTTCATTTTGTTGATTTCTTCATCCAACATCATGCTTTTCTTCCTCAGTCGTGCCCATTATTCATCGATTTCATGAAGCCTTTTGCTACTGCACCAAATAGCTCCCTACAACTGCTGAATTCCTTTTCCCAGGACCTCGCGTGTAGTCTGAACTACGAAGGTTATAGTCTAGGGAGTTTCTTTTATCTTCTTGGTTCCATCTTGTCTCACCATTGATAAGATCACCTTTGCCCCCCTGCTTTTGTTGATGGTCTTATAGGCGCATCAAATCCCTGGTACTCGTAGATTCCCATTGGGTCGTTTTTTTAGGTGAGCACTGTTCATGCCCCCACCTGTTTTCCTGATGGCTTTGTCGCGAACAGATGGCGAAATGCATCGTTGTGGCAGAATCTAATTTTTTATTCTTAGTTGGTTAGGCAGTTGCACAACATACAGCTACATCCTACACCGCCGATGGACCGTTACCCCGCTTTGTCCTCCAAACTGTACATGCACTTGCCTTCTATATTCGCACCAATTCCTCCTAATGTTTTGGCATGTACTCCATTCTTGTGTAGTTGTTGCGCACAACGCCCCCATTTACGTGCCCTACCACTTTCATTCCGGAATTGCTTTTTCATAGTGGTCTACAGGGTCCTCCACATTCATTGCATTCGCATCTGTTCGCAATTCCCTTGCTTCTATCATTACGTGGCGTAGTGATATAACCATCATATTATAATTTAGCATTGTTACCTCATGCAATTAGTTCTTCCATCGCTCAATCTCTTCATCTGAGTCCGACGTGCAGGAACTATCACATTCCCATGAAATTCTCTCGTTTGTTGTCGGATTCACCCAATCCCGATCTTGCGCTGTGATCTGGTAGATGCAGTCCAGTTCATTGTCACTGTCCTCATCGCGCACAGGCTCAGTGTAGTGCACTCCTTTAGCTGGGTCCAGCGGAACCACTACGCAAAGAGACTTTTTCTCGAATGAATTTTTTGTTTCTTTAGGTTGATGACCCCATTCATATCCGTGGCCTAGTCTATCCCTAATAATGCAGGGCATGGGTTACTGTCATCCACAATTTCTATTACCTCAAAATCTATTTGTGTGCTCACACCCTCGATGTCTACTGTAACTCCTTGCAATCTCCCCATGGGCAAGATCTTCTGTTGGTTCGCCATCTGTTATTGAATAGGAGACCATTGTAGTGTGGGCCTACCCATGCACTCCCAGGTTTGTTTAGGTATCACATTCGCATCTGATCACAAGTCCAAAACGACCTGATCCATCTCATAGTCACCAATCTGGGCAGTCAATTGCATTTCCCACTCGGTGCACAAAGCCTGCTTGCCTAGTTTCCGGACCATGTGTAGTTCACCCAACCCTGCGCACCTAGTTATTAACTCTTCTAAATCCCTTAACTGCTTTATTGTCCCATAGTAGCTTCATGCTTCTCTCTAAAAAGGTAGTTAACATAGAAGGATCCACTTCAGGCTCATTTTTATCCTTACTACTTGACGTAGAATCCTTCATGAAGCTCTTCTTAGCTTCCATAAATGTTTCCTTCGCGCGTTCCAAATCAAACTCAGGTTGCTTTGTAGGGCCTTATGAACCCGTGTATCCTTCTCATGTTGCTTCCCGTTATCCTCTCCCATAGTTGCACCACTTTTGAGCACCATGTTCACATTAGGGTCCTCTTCGCGCAGTGCAGCCTTCATCATTTGAACGTTCTGAGTGGGAGTAGACTGAAGCACCCCTTTCTCACACATTTGTGAAATTAGTGTGGGCCAATCTACCGCTTCATGATCAAACTGGTAATAGTACACGCAACATATTCTGGTCAGGTTTGTGCAGTCACGCACATAGTGCCGATGTCCTCCACAATTGTAACAGATTAATTGTCCACGCTCTTGTTTGGGTCCCATTCTTCCTCGTCCCTATCTCTGTCCCTGGAATCTACTATGTGTTATTGCGGTGGTTGGATCGTGGCCTCGCGCCTCAGTCTGCATCCTATAAGTAGGTGTTCAATCCATCAGCAACTCATAAATTCAACAATTTCATTCGTCATGGCCCACCGATCTACAAAAATTGCAAAATGGTTGCTGTGGGGGTTGTGTAAACTTCTGCAATAGATGATAGTTGTCTGTTGTGTCCTTTCCTCCCACCTGATAGATTGCACACTAGAGTGTGGGCGCTACGCTTAGCCCCATCTGTGCCTCTGGTCTCAATGGTATTAGTCCCCCCCTGCCAAATAGCTCATGAATATCGGAAACTGATACTTATCGTGGAACTGGCCTTTACATTTTATACACCACACCTATTCATGTGCTTCTAGTTGAGGTGCTTTATCTTGTTTCAAAATTTACATCTTCAAGCATAGGCTTTGTAGTTGCACGTGGATTTGTTGAATTACCAACCCAGGATCCTGTATTGGGGTTTCATGCAACCTCATCGCTACCTCTAATGCTTCAGCCTGGGTCGAGATCTTTTGCTATGATAGCACCGATGTCCTTAGATGTGGTGTCAAAGACGCCACAAACCACGCGTGGTGTTGTGCATCTGTCAGCTTCATGTTAGCCCCACAGATCGTACTCTTCAGTCTCTGATCCAAATCCCAAGGGGTTTCACCTGGAAACATCATGATTTTCTTGAACCCGATGATCGACTGCATCTCTGATTTTAGCTGGCTAAATTCTTTGTTCAATGCATCCTAGATCTCCGCTATTCCTGCATTCGAATGATCACTAGAGTTCTTTATATACCACATCAATGTGCGATCTTACAATGCGCTAACGAAAGTAGCCTTTTTGATGTTATCATCCATAACATGCTGGGCTTCCCATACTGCCTTTACCACGAACCAAAACTGATCTGGTTCCTCATTTCCTACGCCTCTAAATACAAGCAACTTGATCGCACTTGCCATTCCAATCCTTTGTGGTGGAAGAGGTGGGGTAGGTGAGGATGAGATTGATGTCGGTGAAGTGGGTCATGGCATGGATGGCGGTGGTATTAATGGAATGCGCTGCTTTATCAATCAGACTATGCTTCTCGGAGAGAACCATGCGAGCTCCTTGCTTTCCCATGAAAGTGAAATCAGGGGACTGTTCTCTAATCCTTTGGTCCCTCGGTAGCCTCTCCCGCTCTGCATTACGCCAAACATCAATGAATGCGCATAACCCATTTTTCACATAACAACATTTTAATCCAGATATTCAACAATTTGATGTACTTACACCGTGGTCCTTTGAGAAAGCGTCTTTCTACTTCATTGTACTCACAGTTGTGTCTATCATGAATTCAGTGATCAACCCTCCTATTATCCGATCCAACTAGTGATCTACTACCTATGTGATTTTATCTTCAGATGCTTCTAGTCTACGCAGCAACTCTAGGGTCCACACGTTGGGCTGTTCCAGTCTGCACCTTCCATGATTGTCAGCCAGCCTCGCGATCCACTCATACAGTTCTATCGAGAAGGACACGAAGAAGATCTCGTGGATTTCTATGTATATTTACCGATCCAGCCACCTCTCCTCAGATAACTATGGGTTTTTTTTTCGTGTACCACAAACTCGTGAAGCTTCTGATCCAACCAATCTTCAGGTTCTTTCTTCGTAGGGTTCCATCATTCTCACATTAGACATCCCTTGGGCAGATCTCGGTCTTGGCAAGAGAGCCATTTGTTGGATTGTTGGGGCCTGATCCCGGTTAAGAGGTGTTTTAGCCAAAAAAATCCTGCACTATCGGCCCTTTTGGTAACAGTTTGCAGAGTGCAGACTGAAGTCTCAACCGAAGTAGTAGGGGAGGGTGCTCGAACCAGGTTTCTGCACCCTAGGGATGCCTAGATGGGGACTAAAAGGGTTGCGATCCAATCTATGCACTTTTTCTCCTCTATGCGGCTCCGCAAAGATCCGCAATGGTAACTTTCTAGATTCTTATTATTATATGTGGTTATTATAGATCCGATCTAATTCTTATGGTCTTTAAGAAAACATTTAACAATAATAATCTATGTGCGCAATCACAAATATCCATAAATTTAGAGCATAAGCAAACAAACAAATCCACAATAAAACACACAATGATTCAAAAGCTATTATCTTTACTTATCTCCTACTCAGTACAACCAGATGCACCCTGTGCACTCAGCTGCAGGGGTCTGTGCATATAACTACAGACTCTACCAAGCCTCTTTGCACACAACTGCAGAGCCTCTATCTATCTACTAACACCCTCGACTCAAACTTACAGATGCAGAGAATATTTCCTTCATAAACCCATAACATTCAAGATCAAAACCCAAAAATTGCCCTCTAACCTTAGAGCCTTGCTCTATTTATACATTCCCATGGTCCGAGGATCATGGGTAGGTCAACTTGCTTTCTATTATCTTACAATATTATCGGGGGGACAACCCTTTGACTTGACTCATTACAATTTGTGCTTCGCATACTTCATGGAACTTTTACCATACTTTTACCCAAAATTGTGGGCTTTAAACCCCAAAACCATTAGTGGGGGATCCGCTACCGAACACGAGCAACAGTAGGATTACGGGTTGTAACTTGAAAAAGTCCTACTATAATCCTTGAAGTAGTAGGCTCACCATCTGCAGCTCATGCTAAGATTCAAAGTCAAATTGCAGGATATGAACAAAGTCTTCAACCTACAGTAAGCCTACATTCTGATCCTCTACGAGAGGGAAAATCCTGTAACTTAAGAGGAGGAGAAGAAGAAACCAGTGGAACTGCTAAGGTAGGACCTCAGCTATTTGAACAAGTGTCTCGTATGATCGCAGATCTAGGTAGTGCTACAAAGCCATCTCCTATTGTTAATCACTACAACAAAACCAGCGATTTGCGCCAGATTTAGCGCCAGATTTTAGTGCAATTTTTTTGTAATTGTGATGAGCAACCTGGCGCTAAATCTGGCTCTATTGTACAATTTTTA
>APFE031696320.1:31476-59761 GCA_000404065.3 Pinus taeda | reverse complement strand
AAAGTGGATGCAACAAAAGTAGATGCAAAATTATATGCAAAACTAGACACAAAACTCGATGTAAAACTTGGCACAAAAGGGATGCACAAATGGATGAAAAAATGGATGCAAAAAATGATTTAAAAAAAGATGCAAAAAAGGATGTAAAAGTCGATGCAAAAGTTGATGCAAGTGTAGGTGCAAAAAGTGGATGCAAATGAGGATGCAAAAGTATGTCAAACAAAATTAGGTGCCAAACTTGATGCAAAACCTGGAACAAAACTTGGTGCAAAGGATGACACAAAACTTGGCATAAAATTTGGTGCAAAATGTGGTGCAAAACCTATTGCAATACCTGGTGCTAAACTTGGTGTAAGACGTGGTGCAAAACTCGATGCAAATTTTGTGTCAAGTTTTGCACCATATTTGATAAATGGATGAAAATAGCACCAAAAATGGGCTCTAGATGCAAAAAAAGAAGTAAAAAAGGATGCTAATCACAGGATTTGTTGTAGTGAATCCCCCGCTTACTCAAGAGAAAACCCTTGAAATTCCTAAAGAGTATTGGCACATCTTTGACCAAATGGAAAACCAACCACATCAAGCTCAAACCTCGACATTGGAATACCCCATAGTCAACCAAGTGGCCAATGCCCCCATGAAGGCTATTCCTCTATAGAGCATCCCAACATTTCATGGGATGATCATAGAGGATCCTGATGCCTTCCTATTCGAATCTAACGTCCTCTACAGAGGGTATGAATACACCACCAACCCCTAGAAGCTAAAACTATTCCCTTCTACTATGAAAGGAACAACTTTAAGATGGTGCACGGGTCTGGGTGGGTGTACTATTAATTCTTGGGACCATATGGAAACTTCCTTCCTCACCAGATACCAGGACTTTTGCAAGACTAGGGAGGTAAAAGATGAAATATTTAAGATGGCTGCAAAAGATAATGAAACTCTATAAGAGTACATCAAAAGGTTTCATTATAACTTTCAGAGATCTCCACACACCACCCTACCAAAAGAAGTCCTAACAGCTATCTTAATTAAAGGAATGAAAGAGGAATGGTTATAAAATTTAAATTAATGGGGAAAGAAGATATTTCTCAAGAAGATTATGATGAAATCATTCACTTGTTATCAGGTGTTTGCGAGGAAGCTCATGCACAGGAGCAACAAATAGAGATCCCATGAGCAAGGGAAGCAAACCACATAGTGGAGGAGTAACACGAATGGAAATTGGTAACCTCCTAGATATTTTAAAATAGACATCCTGGGCACCCTCATGATGCAACTGGACGTCCTACAGGCAAGAGAAAAACAAGCTTTAGCAGAACAAAACTTCATTGTTTTCTGTCCATGCTGTCTTAAGAAGCACAGCCAACGGGAGTGTCCACTAGACATGGTTCATACATGTTCTATTTGTACCAAGGATCACGCCACTAAACAGTGTCCACCACTCCAGGGTTGAAAGTAGTGTTCAAGGAAGCAGAAGAAGAGATAGAGCCAGTATATATAATGAACCAACGTCGACAGTAACAGGCCAAACCTCCAAGTATGTCACAAGATGCATCCCAGTTCTTTCCTTCTTCAATTTTTAATCAATAGTATAACCTTGGGGCATCATGGCAAGGCCAATCACCCTACTCAAATTGGAAACCTCAACCATTCCCTATGACACCATGGTCAACTCAATCCTTTCTGAGAAATGGCTAGCCAAATTCTTGTTTTACCCTTGTTTGGCACGGCAATCCCCTATGGTCTGCCTCCACTTCTCAAAACCCCAATTGGTCTACAAATTGGCAATGACCTTTGGGAATATCTAACACTCCTATGGGGATAGGTCCCTGACCTCAACCCACATTGTCATCTCCTTATCCATTACAACAAAATCATCAGCCTCTTCTGTGCCCTAAATTATCAACTCAACCAAATCCAAATCCAAATAACAAACTAGTTTAGTTGGTGCAAGTTGTTGAAAGCTCAGACTATGAGATTGAGCAAAAAAAATGTAATGAACTTAGATTGAGGTCAGGATGTATCATCACCCCCAAGGAAAATAGGGATCAACCATCAATTAAGATTTAAACACCTCCTATACATATACCACTACCTGTACATATACCAACACTTGCAAATGATACTAAAATGAAATGAGGAGAAGAGACAGATCAACAAAAAGATCTAGAGGAACTCATAGTCACTTCTCTTCCATTCCCCGAAAGGTTAACGATACCTGAACCGATTGTGTACCTAGATTTTGATATTGTAGGGGAACTAAAAAATCTTTGTATAAAAATTCTGCTCCTCCAGGCTATTCAGGACATTCCCATTTATGCTAAAACGATTTGATTTGGATCTTGGGGGAAGGCCCCCAAGATCTAAAATATTGAAATAGATTTTGGCAGAGAGGACCCCAAGTTCTAAAAAAATTTTATGTCAGATGAAAAAGAGGAGAATTCCCAATGAACAAAACCACAAAGAATTTTTTTATTAAAACGAAGAATAACTGTGAAAGCTACATTATGGTGGATAAACTATCCTTTTACAAAATGTGACTTGTTACTTATATTATTTTTCAGATACAATACCACGCATCAATTCCATGGGTGAATGAATACCATGGGTGGATGTCACAATAGTATGGGAAAATACCATGGGTGAATGAATACCATGGGTGGATGTCAAAATACTATGGGAAAATACCATGGGTGGATTTCACTTACAATAACATGGGTGGATGCCACTTACAGTACCATGGGTCGATGCCATTTTCCATTTAGATCATTCCTCCCTCCTTAAAAAGAAATGGTCCCCATTGCATGAAGTTCCCTCCTACGAAGCCTTTGTTGAATATGAAGAGCCATTGAAGAGAAGGGTTTTATGTGGTTAACCCATAACCATGATGAACGAAGATCTGATGATAGAGATACCCTGCAATCCTTGTTACTAGCTGTGATAATGATATTGTGCACCCTAGAAAATGGACTTCGATGAAGTGTGGGCTTGTGGATGACCCATGACCATGATGAACGAAGATCCGAGGATAGAGATACCCTGTAATGCTTGTGACCAACTGTGATACTGATAGTGTGCAACCTAGCAAATGGACTTCAATGAAGTGTGGGTTTGTGGATGACCCATAACCATGAAAAACGAGGATCTGAGGATAGAGATACCCTATAATGCTTGTGACCAACTGTGATGCTAACAATGTGTGGCCTAGCAAATGGACTTTGATGACAAGGATTTTGTGCGGTTGACCCATAATCATGATGTTGGTCGTTGATGAAGTAGTAGGTGCCTACATAACTTAAGGTGGGAGGGCACATCTCCAAATAACCCAAGCTGAATGCTGCTATGATGAAACTGATGAATGTGAACTAGGTGCCTACTAAAGTGGGGTGGGAGGGCATGTCTCCAAAGGGAACCCACTCCGAATGCTTCTCCAAAAATAAAATGGACATAACTCGGTCAACATAACTCAGAATATTTATTATAACCTATTTTTGGAAACAAAAGAATCATTTTGTATCTTCCCATGTGCTGGAAATCCTTCTCTGGACACTCTGAAATCTCAGATTCGCGCTGCAACTGTTCCGTCATCTCAAAAGTTCTGAAAAAATAGTTGATTTTAAATCAGTGATATCTCCCACATCCAAACTCTGATTCGACCCATTTTTTTTTAAATTGGATGATTTTTCTAGAGGAACTTAGATCTGCAATCAGTGTTTTGAAATTCTTCACAAAAACTGCAAAAAATTATAGGAGATTCGTCATCCACCAATTGTCATCAGAAAAAAATCTACAACATTGCTGATTTTAAATAAGCGATATCTCCCTCATCCGGACTCTAATTCAGTTGATTTTTTTTTTGGTATTTTTCACAAGGAATCCAGATATGGTATTTGTTTTTGTAAATTTTGTAGCAAATGTTTTATATATGATCTGCAAAATCACCACCCAAACACATTCCTACAAAAAAATGAAGAAAATAAATCTTCTCGCTTGGCCCAAGAAAAGGCTCTGAGGAGGACGTAGCACATGCTTGAAGTTCTTTGAATATTGCTAAAAATTTGAAACTGAAATATGCATCAAACCCTCATTCTCATGGAATCATAACTTGCTCTGATACCACTAATCTGGATTTTAGGGGGAGGCCCCCAAGATCTAAAAGATTGAAATGGATTTTGGGAGAGGGCCCCCAAGATCTGAAAAATTGTAATGCTAGAAGAAAAAGAGGAGAATGACCAATTAACAAAACCACAAAGAATTTTTTTATTAAAATGGAGAATAACTATAAAGCTACATTATGGCGGACAAATTGTCCTTTTACAAAATGCGACTTGTTACTTATAGTATTTTTCAGATACAATACGACGGGTCAATTACATAGGTGAATGAATACCATGGGAAAATACCATGGGTGAACGCATATCATGGGTGGATGTCACTTACAATACCATGGGTGGAGCCACTTACAATACCATGGGTGGATGAATACCATGGGTTGATGCCATTTTCCATTTGGATCAGAATTAAAGAGTTATGTGTAAAGAAGCCTGTGAGGAAAGAAAAAACTTCACCCACCATTCATGCTGTAGGAACCTTATCTAATTTACTCTTGGGAGAGGAAACTCCGGTAAAGTATGAAGATTCTGGAAATCCCATACTGATAGTTCAGATATATGGCCTTTATTTTCTCAATACATTAGTTGATCTGGGTGCATCCATTAATTTTTTAATAATAGAAACTTGTCAAGCACATGGGATTGCGACCTTGGAACCAACCACCACCTTACTAGAACTTGCTGATCATTTGGTGGTAAAACTAGAAGGAAATCTACAAGATATCACAGTTTCTGTTGATTCACAAGCATATCTAGTAGATTTTCTTGTTATAAACCTGAATATTCGATTGGATGGGCAACCTCTGATACTAGGATGACTTTGCTTGGTGAAAATGGATGCATATATATGCTGTATGAGGGGTAGCATGACTTTTGCAAAGGGGGATGCTGTAAAAAATCTTGTTCTATAACCCCCTACTACACCAAGTCTGTCCATTATAAAAGTATGTAAACAACCACCAACATACCTGGAAGAAAGCATTCATTCACCGCTCATAGTAGCAGAGGCACTGGAATTCAAAGATTAGACTGAAGATGATGTTATCAAAATTTTTATCAATTAACTAGCTGATGTAGGCAAGGTAAAGTGTCAAATGCTGAAAGAAATCCTTGATAATGAAGCATCAGAAGATCCCTTGAAGGACATTGATGATTACCACATCCAGATGACTACTATTCATAACAGAAAGCCGAAGGAAATTGAACCAGGAAAATTTTTGAACATTATTGATAGCTTGGACAATGATCAACACAAAAGTTCATTTATATCCTGCAAAAATATAAAGGAGATTTTGCCTGGGATTATCTCGATATGAAGGGTATAGACTCATAGCTGTGTACTCATTACATCTATACCGAGAAGGATGCTTAACCTATCCGGTAGCCTCAGCAGAGATTGAATCCACACATTAAGGAAATTGTGACAGAAGAATTAAAAAAGCTACTAGATGTGAAATTCATTTATCCTATTTATGATAGCAAATGGGTCTCTCTGTTGGTGGTTGTCCCCAAGAAAAATGGGAAATGGTGTATTTGTGTAGATTACTAGGAATTGAACAAGGCAACACAGAAAGATCATTTCCCTCTCCCATTTATCGATCGATTCCTAGATGCTTTGACAAGCAAGAAATTATTTTCCTTCCTAGACGGATTCCGTGGCTACAATCAGATTTAGATCACCCATGAAGACCAAGATAAACAACCTCCACCTGTCCTTAGGGTACATTTGCTTATAGAGTATTACCGTTCGAATTATGCAATGCCCCAACCACATTTCAAAGAGCTATACTTATCATTTTGTTGACTTGATAAACAAAGGACTTGAGGTATATATGGATGAATTTACTCCATATGGGGATGACTTTGATCAAGCACAACAAAAACTAGAAAATGTTTTAGAGTGATGCATTACAACCAGGTTATGTTTAAGCAATGTCAAGTGTCACATGATGATGACCGAAGGTGTACTCTTGGGACATTATATTTCTGCAGCAGGGATACAGGTAAATCTAGCAAAAATTTAGGTAATTCTTTTACTTCCTACTCCCTGTACTGAAACAGAGGTACGTAGTTTCCTAGGATATCTTGGCTATTATCGCAGGTTTATTAAAATATTTTCACAAATTCTTGCACCTTTATATGCTTTAACTGGAAATTTTGATTTCAAATGGTCTGACAAATGTGACACAATTTTAATAGGTTTAAAGAAGCTAGTCTCAACAACACTAGTATTATGTGGACCAAACTAGGAGCCACCTTTTCACATATCCATGGACACATTAGATGCAGCTATAGGCGTTGTCCTCAGTCAAGAAGAAGACAGGAAGCCTTATGCTATATATTATATTAGAAAAAATCTCACTCCTGCAAAACTTAATTATACAATAACATAAAAGGAATTCCTAGTCGTTATTTATGCAATAAATAAATTTAGACATTACATAACTGGCTACCAATTTTTTCTGTATACTAATCACTCTGCCATTTGGTATTTAGCTAGCAAGCCTATTACAAATGGTTGAGTGACTCGTTGGCTATTTCTTTTGCAGGAATTTGACATCACTGTTAAGGATCATTTAAAGAAGGAAAACCTAGTTTCTAATTTTCTGTCTCTAATCCCAAAGGTAAATGATCCACTAGCAGTGGATGACTAATTCCCAGATGAACATTTGTTTTCCGTGATAGTCAAGATTCCATGGTAGGCAGATGTGGCAAATTATCTGACAGTAGGGAAGCTTCCCAGGCATTTGAAAGCGAGGGATAGGAAACAGATCGTTCAATGCAACACCCAATTCTCTTGGATTAACGGATATCTTTTTCACACAAAATCTGACATGTGTATACATAGAATAATTCACAAGGATGAGATTTATGACATCTTGAAAGCTTGCCATGACTAGCCCTACGGAGGTCACTTCGCAGATTGAAGGACAGGTCATAAAGTACTACAGATGGGTTATTATTGGCCCACTTTTTTTAAAGATGCTAAGAAATATGCCTAGGCTTGTGATAGCTGCCAAAGGATGGGCTGACCTGGCTAATCTGATGAAATGTCGCTACAACCCCAACTAGTCGTAGAACCCTATGAATGATGGGCATTGGAATTTGTTGGCCCATTCCATCTGCCATCGAATCAGAAAGCCTACATTTTGGTTGCCACAGATTATGTGATGAAATGGGTGGAAACAATATATTTACCAAGAGCCATAGAGGAACTCATGATTAACTTCCTTTTTGGGCTATTCATGCAGATGGTTTACCACGAGAAGTGATAACAGATGGGGGAGGGCGATTCGTAGGACACGATATTACTGTCATTCTCAGAAACCATAACATTACATAGAGGATCACTTCCCCGTATCACCTATAGGCGAACGGGAAGGTCGAAAGGACCAATAATGTCATTGAAGCGATTCTGACCAAAATAGTCTCAACACGTCGGCAAGATTGGGTTGCTAGACTGCTAGAGGCCTTGTGGTCCTATTGCACGACTTGCAGGAATACTATTGGATACTCTCTGTATCAACTCGTGTTTGGAAATGAACCTATTTTCCAATTGAATTTGAAATAAAGACTCTAAGAATGTCTCAAGAAGTGGGGTTTGATTTAATAGAAGCCCAAACCAAGCAACTAGAACAAATCAATGAACTAGATGAAGCTTGACTGCTAGCTGTGCAATGGACTACAATTACTCATCAACAAAGAGAAAAGTGACATGACAACCTCATAAAAAAGAAGACATTTTAACAAGGGGATTGGGCACTCCTTTATGACTCCAGTTTCTAGGACTTCTCGGGCAAGTTGCAAACAACATGGCTCGACCCTTATGAGATTCAAGAAGTACTTAACAATGGAACTCTTACTTTGACTATCATTGACAGGTCTAGCCATTCTTTTAAGGTGAATGGGCATTGAGTGCATCTCTACCACAAACCACTCACCAAGGAGTCTTTCTACAAGCAAATACATGAAGAGTGATGACCCTACAAATTTTTCTCAAAAAATTGAGATTTAAAAAAAAAAATTGTAAACAATGTATATATTCTTTTTGATTAATTGTAATTTAGTTAGGTATCACCATGTAAATATGAGAATTTTTCTTGTTTTCAAAGCTTGGTAAGTGTTATTCAATCGATTGAATGATTGTTGTTCAATCAATTGAACAGAACTTATGTTTATGTGTGTATTGTTGTTCAGTTGATTGAACAATTGTTGTTCAATCTATTGAACAACACTTATTTTTATGTATGGAAATTGTTGTTCAAACAATTGAACAACATTTTTGTGCTTTTGATTTCACTGTTTAAACGATTGAATGGTTGTTGTTCAATCGATTGACAACTCTTTGCGTTTCTTTTTATTTTCACTTCTCAAACGATTGAATGATTGTTGTTTAATCGATTGAACAACACTTTTGCAATTTTATATTTTCGTTGTTCAAACGATTGAACAATTTTTGTTCGATCGATTGAACAACACTTTTTGCTTTAAACAAAGTATTTCAGTAGAAATCACATCAGATAATTTTTAGGCCCACCAGTTTTGAACCAACACTTTATGCATTTTTATATTTTCATTGTTCAAACGATTGAACGATTGTTGTTCAATCAATTGAACAACACTTTTGTGTTTTTATATTTCTTCTATTCAAACAATTGAATGATTGGTGTTTAATCAATTGAACAACACTATTTGCATCTTTGAATTTTCATTGTTCAAATGATTGAACAATTGTTGTTCAATCGATTGAACAACATTTTTTTCGTGTTTTCATTTTCACATTTTCGTTGTTCAAATGATTGAAAGGTTGTTGTTCAATTGATTGAAAAACACTTTTTGGTGTTTTTCAATTTTTGTTGTTCAAATGATTGAACGATTGTTGTTCAATTGATTGAACAACACTTTTATGTTTTTCTTTATTAATATTTGTTGTTCAAATGATGGAACATTTGTTGTTCAATCGATTAAACAACACTTTTGCACTTGTTATTTTTCAATTTTTGTTGTTCATACAATTGAATGATTGTTGTTCACTCAATTGAACAACACTTTTGCATATTTTTTTATTATTGATATTTTCCATTCAAACCATTGAACAATTGTTGTTCAATCAATTGAACAACAATTTTGCTTTCTTTTCGATTTTGTTGTCCAAATGATTAAATGATTGTCATTCAAACAATTGAAGAACACGTTTATGTTTATTTTAGGACAAATTGTGATTTCTTTTATTTGATTCATTTCCAGTCATTTCCATCCTCTTTTCTTTTATGTTTTGAATAAACACTATTTTACTGAATTTGTGCCTAACATGAAGAAAAATAGTAATATCAACATTATTATGATTTATGAAGCCTCTTGATGGTTATCTTTATCCAAACACTGATATGGTGCATCTCTATAATGACTGGCTAGAGATCTTTTTTTGGACACATCATAAAATGATTCATTATTTCAAACCATGTTGGCTTATTTACCACACTTTCAAATGGACAAATTCCTTCAAAATGATGAGATGGGGGTAAGAGTATAACCTTTCTTTGGCATATTTTTACTTCTTACACCATCCTTTATTCTTAAGGAGCAAATGAGCCTCCCTCTTTTTATAAAAACATTAAAATATGAGAAAAATAAAACTAAATAAATATCCAAAAGCAATAAATACTGCCTTAAAGAGGATAGGGGGTCTCATCATGAGCCAACATACCATGATCATAAAGATGTAACAAGTGAAATTCCATTTTTTGCTACCAAACCAAGGTAATGTCCTTCTTGATGATTACAAACTATCAGAAGGACAAGGGGTCTCATTCAAGCCAGCCTGATCATTTTTTTATATCTTGGTGAATGGAACTATGACCATCTGGTCATCATGCCAGCATAGTGGTATTTTTATGTAGAAAAAGAAGAAACAACTACATATTAAAAGGACTCTGGCTCATTTGTGGGGTTAAAAAGCAACAATGTTGAGGCTATGAATGCTTTCTGGCAGCAGTGGCTCTGCTTATGGTATTGGAGTATTATCTTACACTGCCAAATGCTCTTTATTCTATTGCCACCTATAGATTCATTTCTAAATTGGTTTTCCCTTTGAACAACACTCTTACGAGCAATATGCATGGTAACTTATGTCACATATTTATTATATTATATATTTGTCCAATCAATCCATAACAGTCATTACTTCTTACCACCAATTATGCGTCCATTACTAATACCGCTTGCAATGAACATCTTTTCACATAATAATGTAGATATCTGTTGTTATCTTTTCTGGCCATTTTTACCATTGAAACATGTATTTCTTTAATTTATTTGTCATAAATTAAAGCCAATTTCCTGGATTGATTGTCTGCATTTATGAGTCCTCAATTCATGTGCTTGCTTTTCACATGCTTGACAGATGTGGACATCCTTTTTCCCATTGGAGGGGGGATGGTTTGCATGTGAATAATGTGTGAAATAGTTATGGATAATTTAATGCTAATTATTAAATGGATTTTTAGGTAGAGGTTGTATGATGATTGGATATGCGTAATAATTAGCAAGGTATTTCCGATTGGAGAAACGACGGAAACCATTATGGATGGCATGCAAGTTAATTATGGCACTGTGTAAAAAATGGTTGATGAGACAAATGACTTGACCATATATGTTGTTAATTCCCAAATCAATGTCATTTTTCCTATTAATTGCTTTAACGATCTTTGTTCTTGTTCTAATTTGTGAAAGAGTAGGAGAAGTCCATACGGGAGAACTAGGCACATGAATATAACATCCATGGGAGGTAGAGCTATCCGAAATGAGCCCTTAGTACTCAAGGTATCAGACCAGGCTCGAGCAATTCTTGAGCATGAACGATGGCTGCAATATCTAAATAAATTGTAGGGATTTCACGAAGAAACGACGCTCAAACTCTTACAGAATTTGCAAAATGGCAGCACCATAGTAAAAGGAAGGGATATAACAGTCTCTGAAGTGGTCATATCCGAAATAATTGGACTTCTGGCTGAGGGAACCAAATAGACAGAAAAGCACATCCTTCTACATAATGTGGTTGCATTGTTCGAGGACACGAATGAGCAATTACCTCGAACATGGAAAGGGATTCACCCTTTGGCATTAAGACAGCCTTGGCAGGAGTCAGCAGTCATCGTCTAATGATATATCACATGCGATGGTCACCAGGATGTGGTAAAGCCGCGTCAACTCAAATTGTTAGCCATTCTAAAACAAAAAATTTCAGTAAATTTGTCGTTTTATTTGAATTATCTATTGCATGATGTCGCTTGACGAGTTAGGAAAGCTAAGGACCCACACAATGTCATCATTCATCATTGACTGATTAAATTTCTTATCATACATGGACTGGCGCAACAGTAGTTAACCTAGGACAATATTGTAAATCCTACTTTAGCCCCACCTCCAAAAAACTCAGTAGCAGAACAACAAGGGCCTAGAACCCCAGGTTTGAGAAGGATGTCAAAGAGGAAAAATTCCTCTATGCCTTTGAACCTAACAAAACGGAGACGCTCTGTGTGGGTGAAGTCCCAGCGGCATACCCCAATTCAAACGAATGAGGTCGGTCCATCACTCACACCACCTCCAAGTTTTTAGAATGCCCCTTTGCGAGACTATGAAGAAGAGGTGGTGAGGGTATTGGAAATCATGGGAATGTTTGGCGAGGGAAAAGAACAAGATGAGAATGTTGAAGCAAAAAAATTGTACCCCCAACCAGTTTGTCTTTGCTGATAGCCATGTTTTTGATCAAACCCTCCCATTTACTGGTTTCTTAGAAGAATAAAGGGAACCACTCTCGTCTTTGGAAAAAGCCCTTGAAGCAAAGACACATGAAGAGGAAGCTATTAAAGAAGAAAACCATACAAAATACATCAGTCTAGTGGACCCCCCAGCTGAAGAAAATCCTGTAGATGAGACCCTAGGAGATGAAAATGAACCAGACAATACTATTTTTTCTAAGTCCCATGAGGATGA
The DNA here is from genome assembly GCA_000404065.3 of Pinus taeda. Classification (NCBI taxonomy): domain Eukaryota; kingdom Viridiplantae; phylum Streptophyta; class Pinopsida; order Pinales; family Pinaceae; genus Pinus; species Pinus taeda. Next base: position 47,648 of record APFE031696320.1, on the reverse strand, counting down.
GGCCTACCTAGAAGAAAACCCGGAGAATGAGAATTGTTCAGGAGACACCATTACATTGGACTCTCCTGAGAGAAAACTTCATGATGTAAAGGAATTAGAAGGTGAAGCTCCATTAGGAGATACAATTCTAGTTGAAACCCTCCCTAATGCTGACATAATGCCACCCAAGCAGGAACCTGAGAAAAATGTAGTTGCACCACTGCCGGTTGGAAGTCTTGTAATAAAGAAGTCTTGCAGGGATAGGATCAGAAAAATGTTAAAGAAATATAGAAAACATAAGCAAATAATTGGGCAGCCAGGGTAGTGGTTAAAAGAACCCATTAGAGCTAGGAATTTGAGAGTAGAAAAAGGGACCACAGGCACATAGACAGAACATTGCTCTTGAAAGGATGCTAAAACCAAATTGCGGATCTTTTGGTCTGTCCAAAGGAAACTTAGACAGAGCCACATCCTGTAGAGGACACTGAAATGTAGACTGAAGAACCCTGTGTTTTTACACAGGAGACCGAAACAGACTACCCTACTGTGAACATTGTTATTCATACTGATGTTGAAGGAAGCATCCCAATTGATTGTTGCATAGCTCAAGAAGAAGTTGAGGCTCTTGTCCAAACTAAGCTTATAGAGACATAAGATAATGATGCCCAAATAGAGGAGACACCTGCTTATATTCCCCTAGAAATGGAGGCATTTATTAGTAGACTGCAGAATGAACTACTAAACTTTCAACAGCAATTAGCCCAACACAAGGAGGAGGTAGTGCCCCTACAGATACATGAAGAGTTAAAGAAAAAGTTTGAGGGACTCAGAGTGACTGAGGATGATACCTTTACTCAGTACAAGGCTGAACATAAAGAGTAGTTAGAAACTGTCTACTCTCTTTATTCAAGAACCCTATCATGCAGATCCCCTACTACAAATTATGCCTTATTCCTCCTAGAGAGATACCTCCTATTGAAAGTCAAAGTTGTTAAGGCTAGGAAGTCTGTGGAAATCAGAAATACCATGGACTTTGTCAAGTGCTTCAGAGAACAGGACGAGTAGGTACAACACCTCCTCTGTGAACTTTATATGCACAATTTCTTTCTGGAGGATGACAGAGAAAACACCCCTGGCCCCTTTATAGGGGATGTACAACTCAGGGCATTTCTCTCTTTTTCTACTAATCAACTCAAGTGGGCCAAGGTTCACAATAGTTTTAGAAAGTGTGAAGGAATCGACCTATGGGTGACAGGGGAACCTACCAAACCACTGCATCTCTTGGTCAAACACAAGCAATCCATGAAGTGAGATGGTGTTGTACGCGAACTAGGGCCATTTCACATAGATATTATAGAAGATGGAAAGGAGTACTTCCAAGAGATTAAGGAGGAAGCCTTGTCTGCAGCAAGACAAAGGTGGGAGTCTCCAGCATTATTGTTAGAAATAGAGAACCATTTGGATACCAGAACTTTAAAGTTGCCTCCTTTCATTTCCATAAGTACACTAACATGGTATTAACCATGGGGCCTTGATGCAGCCAAGCTGCATCATTTGGTCTTACATGTAGACTTATGTTTTATGGGTCCACATTTTTTAGATGATCATCCAAAGGAAACTTTAAAACTCTTTAAGTTTTATCGATTTCTCTGTTGTTTCAATGTCAAGTTCCTTTGCAATACAGGAACAAGAATTGAATTCTTGGAAGTGGAACTCAATAGTTGGTTCATGATCTGAGGCTAAACTGCTGAAACAAAACTCCACAATGCTTCAGACTTCAACTAGATTTCTCTATAGTTGATAGCTCATTAGGTCTGTTTTTCAAAGATTCTTCTGAATTGACTTAGCATGTGATATTCATCGAATGTGACCTATTCAAATTGATGGTTAGGATTAACTAAGCTATTAACTCAGTTTTATAATATATTGGGTCCATTCTTGGGATACCACTTACAACCTTTAGGCCACCCGATAAAATGCCCTCTTTACATCTATTCATGTGGCTGCATGAAAGAATCATTCAGCACACTATCACACACTTTAAAAATCAAATGAGTATGAGCCATCCATCCCACCTCTATGTAGTGCATGCTAGAATAAATTTTAGTGCCACGTTCCTTATGTACACTGGAATCGATTTCAATGACTGTATCTACCTTCTATACCTCTGCTAGGGTGATCCTCCACAATTGATTGCATGCCTTCAGACCAAACTGCTTACCACCTTTTCACCATGCGAAATTCCGCTTACCACTACTTCAAAACCACTTTCCTTCGTTCATGTATTTCTAGTATCAATTTTGATGCACTGAAAACATTCTACTGGCTCCATTCCAATAGATATTAACTGCTAAACTAGAAAGACGTTACCATAATTTAAGGTTCTGAACTACAAATCCTAAAACCCCAATACTTTGTTTGTTGTGGATTCTGAATAGGATGCGTACACATGTAATAATATGAAAAGGCTAAAATCATAACAAATATGATACACAAGGTTTCTGAATCAATTATATGAACAAGAATCAACACAATTTGAAATTAAAATCATCAATACACATAGTCACAAAATCTTTGCATCGGATAACAAATTATTTCATTCATACTCAACAGAATGCCATATCACAAATTCACAACCCTTCCGGCTTGATTTAAACATAGTTTTGACCTCTGGCTTCTTAATCCTGGAACCCTACATCACTCTTGTACTCTCTCTCTCTCTCTCTCTCTCTCTCTCGCTCCCTCTCCTCCTTTTAGTTCCCTTTTTTTTCTTTTACTGATCCCTACAACTACATTGATACTCAATTTCTATTATTATCGGCTAAACAATCAAATCCCTATTCTAAGGGTCTAATCCACACCTATGCTAACAGCGTTATCCCATATTCTAATAATAACACACATATGTTGATTATTACTTGAATAAATGAAGATACGAGAGATCTAACCCTCTCTATTAAGATAGACATTGACCACTTATTCCCTTTTCTACTCAGAATTTGACAACAAATAAACTATTCAAATACATTTAAATTAACTAAAATTAATTAACCTCCTGTCTCCCAACCCTTTGTTAGCCACAACATGTGATCACACCATCACATTTCTGGCTAGGACTAAATGCTCCAGCATCACACTCCCTAAGTTGAGAGTTTTCATGACCTCCTTGTCATGTGTTTCTTCTGCTAAATAATCCATAATCCCAAACCTTACTTTGTAACTTGTCATCTCTTTCATCATGCTATTGATTCATTTTTCCTACCACTATTTCTTCAGTTCTTCCAGGTTTCAAAACCTTATGTTGTTGCTATCCTCTTTCTTTGCTGATACAATTTTCCTTTGTTAATTTCTCTTCTTTGTTGGCTCTTTTCATAATTGACTTCATCATCCACAATTTCTCAATTTCTTCTTCACACTTTGCTTTTAGAGGAACTCCACTGGCATCTGACTACTGTACATTCTCCCTTACCACAGAAATTATGAATTTGTTGTCCAAATGTACTTCACCTCTTTCATTTATAACCTAATGGTTGTACTTTACAACTTTCTTTTTCCTGTATAAAATAGAATTTCCATCATAATTATCAGATTTAAAATAACTATGGTTTTCAATCTCCATAAATAATTCTATCGTAAATTCTTTATGTTGTCTTTCTACAAAATTTATGAAACTGTCATCAAGTTTCATTTCAGTACTTTCCTATTTATTACAGATTGTTCCTTGTTTTGACATAAGGCTGTCATTCAACAATTCAACAACTAGAATCTCCTGGAGTATATCACTATGAAGTATCCTTTCACCTTTTGTGCAACAAAATAATGTTGTTTCATATTCATATATATCAGAAACAACATTCTCGATTTCTAAAGCTTCTTCATGGTTTACAGATTCATAAAAATAATCACTTTTTAAATCATAAAATTCCTGAAATTCTGTATCTGTCAACATCATCATATATTCCTTCACAATTTTCATAATACTGTCACTTTGATTTTCTACTGAAGATGCTTCATTCTGGTTATCATCACAAACTTTCATTCTTTAATCATGGCAATTTCCCTGTCAATACCATCATTCTCAAAATTATTAAATACATGCTCAAAATATCTTCCCGTGTTAGCCATCTCTTCCAAGAATATCACTTCTTCATCAACATGCATAAGTACATTGTCCAATTGTTGTCCATTATCTGTAAAACCTGAAATCATACACAACATATCAATTTCAAAAATACAAGGCTCTTCATATGAAATCTCATTGACCAAGCCTTCATGCTGCTTTGAACTATTCTGATAGTTCACTAAGTTATTGAGAAATTCTTCCTCAACATCTCTGATTTCTTTTTCATCAAAAAACACCTCTTGGACTGTAGCTTCTTGACTATGCTTGGCAACTTCATCATAGGTTTGTAGAATAACTTTATGCCCTACACAATTCTCTCCATCACTTAGTGTATCCAAATAAGACAATAATGTCTTTCTCTCTTCTCTGATAAGACTTTGATCCTTCAAATTCTTCTTTTACTTAACTTTTTCAGCTAATTTCTCCGTGTCATATTCTCTTCTCTTCACTTCACAAATATGTAATGCATTTCTTTCCTTTTTCTGTCCATTTTCCATTGGTTTTCTATCCATGCTAAAATTCCTTCAAACATGATCCAATAATTTTTTACTAAGAGAAGACACAACCATCCAGCCATACCTTTTAATTTCCTCCACCAATTGAAGTCTTGAAAGTCTTTATGCATCTCCTTTTGTTTTTTTCTTGCCTCTGCCTCTTTCACCTGTGAAGATGCTACCACCACCTTTCTCTCATGATCATCTGGATAGACCAATTCTTCATCATTATCGTCATTGTCTCCTTCCCCAAGGAGAGGTCCTTTCTCTGGTTCAAAAATGTATTCTATTATTTCATTCTCAATTGTTCAGAGTATTAATTTCTCAGCAAATAATTCACTGACAAGCCACTTAACTCTTTTTTCCACATAAAATCCTTGTTTTCTCTTATTCCTTTCAATACCAACTTCTTCAAATGACTGAGTTCTATCTTTATCTCAGCTAGCTCTATGTCAATTATTTCCTTACTCATCTTTTTTAGTCCAACTGCTTTGGCACTCTTTTCTCTCTGTGTATGACATAATTTTGTACCCCTGTTATGACTAACAATAGTCAATTTCATTTCTTCCTTTGGTGAACATTCCTTGTTCACTAGTGAGATGAAACTAGCCCTTCTTTCTTCTGTAACAAGTTTGTTACTTGTCACCCATACCAAATCATCCTTTTGGTATCTTTTCTTTTCTAAGTCCTCTACACTAGAACACTTTCTTCTCCTTGAGCACTCCAGCTTAGCTTCCAAGGATATTGGCTGCTACATCTTCAATTATTCAACTTCCAAATATATTGACTGTTGCATCTTTAATTGCTCACTTCCCTTTACCTTCAGTAATTTCATTTTATTGTTGGGTACTGCCACCTTTCATTCATCTAAGACTTCTTCCTACTCTATCTTCATAGCTCATGTACTATAATGCTGATACAACTCATTCTACCTTTCAGCAAATTCAATACTTCCATTGACCTACACAATCTGACCTCGAGATACATCAAAGTACCTTTTTAAAACTGCAAATTTTTTCAAAGATTTCTTAAAACTAATTCCAATTCCACCAATTAGATCTTTGCCAAATGATTCATCTGTCCACTATTTCATTTAACCTTCTTCATTCAAAAGACTCCATATAGTCAACAACTATTTCCCATCTTACTTTTCATAATGGACACTTCAAGTTTTTAAGATTAGTTAAGATTCAATCTAGACTTCAACAATTCATGACAGACACTACAAATTCCTTTTGACAATTTTATATAAGCAAATTTTGTCTTGCATCTGCAAATTTCAAATTTTAATCCTTGTAGTGGCTCTTCTTTCAAATCTATTGAATCCAGTCTTTAGTCTAACTATTCCTTCAACCACCAATATCATTGTCTTCAACAATACTTAAGCAACCCTCAATCATTCTTCAATTTTCACAAAATTATTCAAATCATTTAAATGTCTTCAATGCCATAGCAAACCACTCTTCTATTTAACTTTAAATTCAAAATCTTTTACTTCAATTTACCTTTTAAAACAAACCAATCATTCAATCAACATACATGGAAATTTCATTTTCCTGAAAGGGAAACGTCTTCTTCTCTAAAATTTCACTCCCTTGTTTTTCTTCAGACATTCGAAACAAATCTCTGTAAAATCACAAAATAAATCTTCTTACCAGATCTAAAATATCTTGTAGTAATTCCCAGATTTCAAAAATTCTGACAGAATGTCAAACTGCCTCTATTTAAGAATTCTGACATGTATCTCCAATGTTCCTCTAATCATCCAAAGACATTTTCCTTATAGCCTCTCTGCTGAAATTACTTCATTCGCTTCTTTTCACGGCTACTTGCTGAGAATAAAATTTATCCCTTCAACCAAACTCCATAGAGGATTGGAATAGCTCTGATACCACTAATGATGCAGCCAAACTACATCCTTTCATCTTACACGCAGAATTATGTTTTATGGGCCCACGTTTTTTAGATGATTGTCCAAAGGCAACTTTAAAACTCTTAAAGCGCTCTCGATTTATCTGTTGTTTCAATATCAAGTTTCTTTGCAACACAGGAACAGGAATTGAATTCTTGGTACTGGAACTAAATAGTTGGTTCGGGATCTAAGGCTAAACTGCCGAAAAAAAACTCTGTAATGCTCTAGACTTCAACTCGATTTCTCTAGAGTTGATAGGTCACCAGGTCCATTCTTCGAAGATTCTTCCGAGTTGACTTAGCATGCGATATCTGACGGATCTGACGTCTTCAAATTTAGGTCAAGATTCACTGAGCTATTAACATAGTTTTATAATATATCGGGTCCATTCTTAGCATACCACTTACAACCTTTAGGCCACCCGAGAAACCACCCTCTTTACATCTATTCGTGTGGATGCACGAAAGAATCATTGAACACAATATCATGCACTTTAAAAATCAAATGGGTATGAGTCATCCTTCCCACCTCTATGTAGTGCATGATGGAGTCAATTTTGATGCCACTTTCCTTCTGTACACTGGAATCAATTTCAATGAGTGTATCTACCTTCTATATGTCTGCTAGGGTGATGCTCCACAATTTATTACATGCCTTCAGACAAAATTTCTTAACACCTTTTCACCACGCAAAATTCCACTTACCACAACTTCAAAACCACTTTCCTTCGTACATATATTTCTGGTATCGATTTTGATGTTTTTTCAATGACAAAAACGTTCTACTCGCTGTGTTCCAATAGATAACTACTAAATTGCAAAGACGTTACCATAATTTAAGGTTCCTAACTACAATTTTGAAAACCCCAATACTCTGTTCACTCTGGATTCTGAATAGGATGCGTAGACAGGTAATAATATGAAAAGGCTTGAATCATAACAAATATGATACACAAGGTTTCTGAATCAATTATATGAACAAGAATCAACACAATTGGAAATTAAAATCATCAATACACACACGCACAAAATCTTTGCATCGGATAACAACTTATTTCATTCATAATCAATAGAATGACATATCACAAAGTCACAACCCTTCTGGCTTGATTAAAACATAGTTTTGACCTCTACCTTCTTAATCCTGGAACCCTACATCACTATTGTACTCTCTCTCTCTCTACCCCTCTCCTCCTTTCAATTCCCATTTTTTTTCTTTTATTGATCCCTCCAACTACATTGATACTCAATTTCTATTATTATTGATTGAACAATCAAATCCCTATTATAAGGGCCTAATCCACACCTATTCTAACAACTTTATCCCCTATTCTAATAATAACACACAAATACCGATTATTACAATATTTGAATAAATGAAGATACAAGAGATCTAACCCTCTCTATTAACATAGACATTGACCACTCATTCCCTTTTCTACTTAGAATTTGACAACAAATAAACTACTCACACATATTTAAATTAACTAAAATTAATTAACCTCTTGTCTTCCAACCCTTTGTTAGCCACAACATGTGATCACACCATCACATTGTTGGCTATGTCTAAATGCTCCAGCATGAGGCCCAAATGGATAGGATGTCAATATAGAACTCCAATCATATGGTATCCTCTAGAGAAGTATCGTTGTGACTACACCTTAAAGGACCAGGAAATTACCCAAGATTTTGCTATATTAATGAAGAATAATGGCTTTAGAAATTATAAGGAGGAGGTATATCCTACCTATTCCCTAACTCACCTACACCTCAACTATTTAATTGCGTGAGGTCATGAAAAAAGGTAAGCTGGGGAGTAGGTTGAGTCAATAAAAAGGTATGTTTTTCTCTTTGGTAATCGCTTTATCTAGCACTCATCCTCACATGTTTATGAATAAAAGTAGAGGAAATAATAGCTAAAGTCGAGTAAAAGTAATGAGTAACAAATTAGACGAATCTAATAAGGAAAAACTAATTTTTACTATCTTTATGTGCAAAAGTCACGAATTGAGCGATAACTGCCCAATCCGTAGAACGACAACATCTCACAATGGAAAGTGACAATGTCAGAGGCATGGCAGGACAACAGAATACAGACAAACAAATGGCTATTTTATGACAAAATCTGATCAAGCATAGTGAAATCGTCATCCTCAAGATCCCCTGATCCCGAGGATTCACTTTTATCTATTTATTTTCTATAATTACAAAGTTAATATTATTTTTGATGTATAATATTGTTATTTTGGATGTTGCAACTTGGTTACTTACATTAATGAAGAAGGGTTGCATTTAATTCATCTTTATATTTTGAGTACCTCTTAGCAGAGACTTCTGGCAACTTTGGGTCCGGTTAAGAGAAGATCTACTGCTTCACCTGTGTCATTTTCTTTTCTATTTCATTCTTGATTTCTTGTTAAAGTTATGTTAATATTACTTTTGATTATTGTAATTGACAATTCGATTTGCATTTGTTGTTCATTTGAGATTTTTATTGGTCTATGTGTTATGTGTGAGTAATACTTTCGGCTGAATCAGTTAGGATAGTTCTTGTTCATATCATCGTTCCTTTCAAATAATGTTCTTTCTAAGATAGAATTAATCACTTTATGCTTCTACAGTCATTTTCTATTAGATAATGTTTGATATTCCCGTATTGTTTTCTGTTCAATTCAGAATTGTTGTTCGATTCTAAATTATTGTTCAATTTGGAATTGTTGTTCACTCCAAGATTTTTTTCAATTCGGAATTGTTGTTCAATTCAGAATTGCTTCTTAATTATGATTTGTTGTTTATTTAAGATTTGTTGTTCAAATACGATCACTGTTAATTATTACAGTTCTCTTTCATGACTGAGCAAGTTAGCTTCAATTTTAGTTAAAATTGCCAAGGGTGATTCTTTACAAGTTGTATTTAGATTTGCTTGCTTCCATGATAGGTTAAGTAGGATTGCAGAGTGCATTATGAATTTCTTTCAGAAATGATTGGATTGAGTTTGAAGAAGATAGTCATTAGTAGTTGCAACAATTTGTATTAGTTAACCTCTAAATTCACTGCATATATAGTGTTGACACTCTTGAAATAAAAAGACATTCCTTGAGTTGAAAATTAATGTAGGAATTAAGATTGTCTGTAAAAAGACATCCTAGTGCACCAAAAATCCTAACAAATGTTTAACATGGAATGTTAACTATTAGTTCGAGTTATTTTTAGAAAAATAAAAATAACAACATTCAATCATTTATAAGTGACATATTTATTCTTAATAGATTTGAATCTATTTAATCTACTTAAGAAATTGATTCATTGCAATCAATGCAGTAGATACTCGAATGGGTTATTTTATAATTTCTTTCTATGTCCATCTATCCATATATCAGATTGGTATAGAGTTGAGGAAAAGCCAAAGAGTTAGAAGAGGCAGAGTATTCGAGAGTCTACAAAGTATTGGCTACAATAAGATTGGTCCCTTGAACTATACTCGAATGCTCTCGCTTAGTGCTTCCCAAATTCCACTCTTTGAAGTGTGTGTGTGTTTTTTTTTTTTTCCTCTGGAAGACTTTCCCTCACCCACAATGTTATTGATATGATTCTCCAATTCCAAATACACTTTCTGATAGAAATAAAAAAACAAAGTGAGAGTTGTATAAATCAAATATAGAATGAGGAGGAAATAAAATATTAGAAATAATAAGTTTGAACGCCTACATCTTCCAATTAATTAATTTGATTTAATGGTACCACCTTACCTTTACATGCTTCCATTCTATAGTGAAGGAAAATTTTCCTTTTCCTAAACATAAGTTCTTGAGGAATATGTGTCTAGAGATCTGCCTTGAATAGAGAAGTTCTAACAAAATTGAAGCCAAGTCTTTTTAAAAAATGAAGCTTCCAAGAGAGAATAAAATGTAAGTGAGGATCATCTATCATGTGAAACATAACAAGCTAGTTTTCCTATGGGATAGCCTAGAGCCAAAATGGACAATACTATGTTTATAATAGTTAATGGTGGTTCTTTGATAGGAAAAACCATGCATATGAATATATCCACAGGTGGTAGATCACTATTAAACATGTCCATTACCTCTGAGAAAGTATTTTTGCGAAGATTCCTCACTATATTCTCCTAGGAAACCACCTAAAAACCTGCTCTAGAATCCAACTATAGGAAAATCATATTTCTATCAGAAAGATCACATTCCATGCCCAATAATCCACACTTAGGATATACACAATTTAATAATATATGAGACCAATTACCTTAGAAAACTCGGTACAGGCATAAATTCTGTACATGAAGTATTTCGTTTCCAGTGTGGTATACAGAGGAAAGTCCATAAGCTCCATTAGTGCTTTCTTCAATCACCAATTATAAAATTTAGAGTAGGATAGGTATGTTTTTGGATTCTTTGCTTTATGGGGCACCATATTCAATAATCTGGATAGTCTTATGCATTCAACATTCTAAACATTCTTATGGAAATGTACTTTTTCTCATGCTATGAATCCTTTGTTGGCTTGAATGTGTGGCCCCAATTAACACAATACTAGTTGCATGAAGTTCATGGATAACATACATTGCCCATGGTTTCTACTCAATCTTTTGGGTTTTAATCAAAGTTTTGTGTGGAGAATGATTTCAATTCGTATTATTATGTCACTGCGTGACATGTAGTGACAAGTGGTTTACATTGGTTTGTTCGTACATGCAATTTTCTTTTTCCCTGAGTTTGTTTGTACAGGCGATTTTTTTTCCCTAAGTTGACTTTGGTGTTTTTGAAAAACATTCGTCGCATATGTCAGCGCGTCATTGCATGCCTGACCCAAAATCCGAGGGGTGACATTTGGTGTTGTACTGGTTTGTTTCATCTCTTGAGGAATTTCAAGCTAACTCCCAAGGAATTTGATTAATTGCAGTGTTGATGTTTGCAGGCAATGACAATACATGTGGAGATCTCGACAAGCTTGTCAGCTGAATGCTCTAGTACTTTGAGAACTTCGTCAACCATGTGGTTTAGTTGAAGACAATACAAGAAAACTCAGGCTTAAATTTTCCAGTCCTTTGAGAACTTTTTCGATCGCGTGATGAAGCCTGAGGTAGTACAAGTGAAGAGCTATGGCATAAATGCTCTGGTTCTTTGATAACTTCACCGACCAACTTACTCATACTCTGTCGGTACTAGAGTTTGTCATTTGGCAGAACTGGAGTCTAATGTGGAATTACAGGGGTTGGTTTCTCAGTGTTTTTTTAGGGTGTTGGTTTCCCATTGTTTGAAGAAGATCTTCTCTCTCATTTAGTCTCTCTCACGTCCCTTTTCCAAAGGAACAAACTATATTATTTGGTAAAACATGGCTGATTCTATAACATAGGTAATTTGTACATGGTGAAGTTGGGCCTTCCTCCAAGCTACAAGCATGATTTGGTTTTAGGGTTTGAAGATTTGGAGAATTTGTGTGGGTTTCCATGTGTTTGCAAGAGATCGAGAGAATTTAGTTTAGTTTCTCATTTTGGGTTTGCAGAAGGTGATCGCAGAGGGTAATGTCACATAAATTCATCCTGTACTTCGATGATATTAGATCCTTGTGCTTTAGGAGTAGTTCTAAACATTGATTCTTTTTAGTCTGGTATAATTTTATTGGGTTTCTCATTTTGGTGGGCTTCTTAGTGTTTGTAGAGGGTGTCGGTTTCCCATTGTTTGCAGAAGATATAGCAAATTTGGGTGGGTTTATGGTTTCAATGAGTTTCTAAGTGCTCTTATAGGATAGCTCTAGGTAACTGTTGTTTCCTTTATCATTATTAACGGTTGCAATGAAAATGAGTAGTGTAGAGTGTCCCTGGTTAGTGTCTGTTTTTGTTGAATAAATCCAAACTACATCTTATATAGTATATTTTTGTTACTACCAAAATGCCTAATAGTTTCCAGCAACTACATAGAATAATTGTAGTTCACTGTGGATTGTTGGATTAACATTTACCATTTAGAACTTCACATCCATACTTATTAGTCATGTAGAAATGTATTGACTATTTGCATACATGCCAAACTTTGTGCCATTTTACATACATTTTAATTTTAAACTAATGTTTTAAGAATTTCGTTCACATTTGACAATTAAGTTTTGTAGTAATGTGCATTCATTAGAAACATTTTTTTTCAAAGTCCAAACCTAAACCACCTTTTCATAAATTGCAATTTCAGGAAAAGTTTCTTCTATAGTGTTCACATTTGTTTTGTTGATGGTTCACTAGGAAAAATTATATTTTATGATAATGATATGAAAAAATTCATTCTCCTAATTCATCATATGAGATGCCCAATTGATATTCTTAGTGCAACATCATAAATTGTCAACAGTAGAATCCTTGATTTCTTATAATAAAAACAAATAAACAAAATTTTGGGTCATTAAGGAACTAAATTATTGGTTCTAATGGTTTTGTAACAACGAATATCTAAGTCTTATGATTTAAGAGAAAGAAACATGGTAAGATATTTGGGACAGGGTAAGACTGATCTGGATTTAAAAAGGAACAAAACAAATTACAGATATAACCATAAAAACATATATGTAGTAGGAATAAAAATTCATTTCATGAATATCAAAGAACTGAAATATGCTTACATATTGAATGGAAAGAAACTAGCTCGGGCGACAGTATCTTATCTTTGAGAAGGGATGTGTCGGCTACATGCCTCTGAAATATGTTACAATGAGGCTCTAGGGCCTATTTATTATTGAGAAGCAATGGAAAACCTCAAACATCCAAAAACCTAACCCTAGGAGATGAAACACCAAACTATGGGCCCCATTTGGGTAAATTGATACATCAACTTCCAGGGGTCGTAACTTTGGACACAATCTACATTTGACACATATGATACCTCATTAGAAAGATTTATCTGAGTACTATAGCTGCTAAAAATTAATGCTGAGTTGATAACTCCTAGTCCCCATCGTTGGTTTTCCCAAAAAACTTCATTTAGGGCCTCAAAACGGCTTCAGAAGTTCACGACCCGAAAAACTACCAAAGATAGTAAATTGTGCTACAATTAAGGAAACTACAAAACTAAAAGAAACAATGGTGGGGCTCCAAGTGGAATAGATGGCCACCAATATGCACCTGGATCATTCCTACCCCCTTAGGAAGCAATGGTCCCTATTGCATTGATTTCCTCCATAGGATGAGGAAACTTTTGTTGAACTTGGTATTGGGTTAGCTACTTTCGCTGGTGAAGGAGTTCACTTTCTTTGACAACTCGATATAGTTGGATCCTTTCCTGTTGGGTGTTCTTGATTTGTGTGTGCATGATCTGATCATTTGTGGCTTGTTCCATGTAATCTGGATTTAACTCTGTTGGTGTGATTTGTTCTTCAATGTCTGATGTGTCCAAAACAGTGGACCCTGGAGGTGAAAATATAAAACTTGTTGACCCTCCAAGAGAATCTAGTATGTGTGGCTAATCTGGTCACTTTTGTAAAGGATTTGTTAATATGAAGTCTCTTTCCTACAAGAGTTGAGCATGGTGGTTAATGCCATGATCAGTGGTCGACTGAGGTAGTCTACAAAATTATTGGTGCTGTGTTTTTTGTACTTGATATTCAGATGGAACTTTTGTAGATATGTGGACTAGTTCTAATGGCGATCATTCTACAACTTCCCTTGTTTCTGTATGAATTGCAGGGGTCAGTGGTCTACGTGGATGACCGTTTCCTTCCCCAAAATGTAATTCTTCCATTGTCGGCAGGCTTGCACAATGGAATACATCTCTTTGTCATAAGTGGGATACTTCCTGACAGTGTCTCAAAGTGTCTCACTGTGATATGCCACTGAATGCCCCTATTGAGTAAGGACTACCCTAATAGCATAGTCAAAGGAATCTTTCTCAATCTCAAATGGTTGTTGCAAGTTTGGGAATGTGAGCAATTTTACAAAGAAGAGGCGATGTTTCAACTCTGAGAATGCTTTCTGTTGAGATTCAAACCAGAATAATTTTTTTTTCACTCCTCCCTTGGTGACGTGACTCAAGGGCCAAGTGATATGAGAGAACCCCAACATGAAACTACGATAGAAATTGGAAAGGCCAAGAAATATGTGGAGCTCTGTCAAAGTTATTGGGGCTGGCCAATCCCGAATGACTTGGACCTGGGTCATGCCAAAAGTGCATATCTTGAAACTGGGCATAGCTTTTGTTGTAGCAGTGTTTGGAGAACCTGTTGGATGTGGTGGAGGTGATCTTCCCAACTCTGGCTAAATATCGGGATGTCATCCAAGTATACGACTACAAATGGGTTAGTGAATGGCTGCAAGATGTCATCCATCAACCACATGAAGGTTGCAGGAGCATTCATCAACCCGAAAGGCATAACCAACCATTCGAAAAGGCCCTCCTTGGCATTGAAGGAAGTCTTCAACACATCGAAGGGTTTGATTGTTACTCGGCGATATCCAAACTTCAAGTCAATCTTGCTGATATAGTTTTCCCGTTGACTTGGTCCAAAAGGTTATCAATCCGTGGGATCGAGTACCTATTCCAGAAAATGATTTTGTTCAACGTTCGATAGTCAATACAAAGTCTCCAAGTCCCATCCTTCTTCTGTACCAATAGGATCAGGCTCCCACAAGGAAATGAACTCAGTCGGATGTGACTTTCTGTAGCAAATCCTAAATCTATCTTTTGATTTCGTCATTATTTAGAACAAAGAGCCAATAGATTGATCCATTGGGAAATGACACACTTGGGGTCATATTGGTGGAGTGCTTGACTTGAAAGTGCAGAGGTGCCGTTGCGGGGAAGGTGAAGATGTCCTCTTACTCCTCCATAATCTTATCCATATATTATTTTCATGTGGAGGGGCCCTGTTGTTTTCGAGAAAACTAGTGTCTTTTCGATTTTCTAGTCCCACTAAGATTGGCAGCTATCTTAGAAACAAACAATCAAAGCAATTTGCGATTTCCTTTATGTATGATAGATAAGAGAGAAAAAAAGGGGATCAACCTGGATCTTCTGCTTGACTCCTTTCTTGATTTTCTCTCTCTCTTGATAGAGCTTTCAACTCCTCTCCTACCTGTCCCGCTTAGAGAATAGCTGTAGAGCCAAAGTAACAAAACACCATCAAAGCATCTCGATCTATAATATCATAAACAATGCAGAATCAGAAATACATTGAACATACAATTGCATTCACAAATAACAAGATTCACAAATACACAATCGTATGGAGGAAAACTCAAAGATCTTTATCAATAGGAGAAATAGAAGAGAGGATTACAACCCAGTTGTCTGATCCAGCATCATCCTCCTAGCATCAAAGCCCTCTTCATCTCATGAAAAGCAAGATCACCCAACAATACAATGTTCCTTCTCAAAGAGAAACCAACAACACTTCCTTACAAATTACAAAATTCCAGCCTCTATATCTCTCAGATAAGGGATCCATTTATAGATGTCTTGCAAGGGTGTGAGTCAGCTCTAGGTTTTTTATTAGTGTCATTCCGCTGATAGTTCTTGGTTCCACTTGGAGATTTTATTGATTTCTTACTCATCCCTGGGCGAATTCAGAGAGGCAAGTGTCATAGGAGAAGTTTCTAGAAGATTCCATAAGCATCCACTTAGCAAATTGTCTCAGCCATTTGTCCATTCTCGCACATCACACCCTACATA
>APFE031696320.1:0-31466 GCA_000404065.3 Pinus taeda | reverse complement strand
TTCACTAAAGTTCGATATATGCTTGGAGTTCAGGAAGTTGTCACTAAGGGGGGATAGGCTCTAGTGCCTCCTTCCTTCTCCTATTGTGTCATATTTGTAAATCCTTCAATCCTATCCCAAGTTGTTCTTAAGGGGATGTTAGGATATCCCGACACATAGGAATAGTTAAGTTCAACTTGGTCTAGTATAGAGTTAGGTATAGAGTTAGGTAAAGTGTGTTTCTTTACCGTTGTACATTTTGTAACTTACAATCCGACGGTCACGATATGTAGTGATCCGACGGTTCATTCTCTCCTCGGTATTACCGACACTTGATCCGTGGCTTGACACCCATTGGTCCATGAATTCTATTTAAAGCGCATGGAGGGTCATTTGTAGGTTAACCGTGCATGAGAGAAGCTTATGTAAATTTTCATTCTTTTATTAATAAATTGCCTGTAGTAGCCACGTTGGCGCAGGCCGTGGACTGTTTCCCTCTCTGAGGGTTTTAACCACGTCAAAATACTGGTGTATTGATCTGTGATCTGTTTGTGAGCGGTGTCCTTTTGGTGTTCTGTCTGAGGAACTTACCCTGTAAATTCCTACACTGTCTGTGTCTCTGTTCTATCCAAAAATTCCCTTAGTCCTATTTATATTCTACATTATATAGATCTTTGGCCAAGGGCCAAAATAGATCTTTCAACCGATTACATAGCCAACCACAGAATTTAGCTTCTCGGCCTTTAAACTTAGGCACTTAACAAAGCTTGTCATAGCCAATCTCCAGCTTTCGTTCTTCATAGTTTTGATCTCAGCTGCCTTTGGATCGATCTTGTTGTCATGGTTGAAGCTTCTCAAAACAAGGTGGTGATCAAGGAGGTTCGGATCTGCTGCAAGGATTTGTTGTGCTGGCAAGGGTGCAAGATCTGATCCTGCACTAGGATCAGCGGCCACGGTAAGTACTATAACTACCAAATCAACATTGGAGATATCGATAAGTTACAAAGAGTGATTAAAATTAAGTAATCATGTAATAGATGATTAATTAATGTAAGTTAAGTTAAAAATATTAAAAATAAAGTTTATACGAAATATGTCACCGTGCTTGTACTGGTGCAAGATGAGGGTGTATAAGATAGGTAAAACAATGGTAAATGGTTATGATTTAGGACGGGGAAAATGGAAGAAGGAGAGAAAATTAGGGGGCTAACATCCTCCCATCCCTAAAATGTTGTGTGTCCTAACACAACTATTTACCTTTGCAAAAAACCTTCCAAACTTTGAGCATTCCAGCTCAATCCTTCTCTGGCATACTGACATCAGCCTGCAATGTTTCAGACTTCTACTTTCTGATGTTCTTTAGTTTCTTTGTCACCTTTTTAAGTCACTTGAAGCATTGTGTAGCTCGGTACTTCCAGACTTTAACTTCTCCTTTATTTTTCTACATCTCCACAGTTAATTCTTCTTTACTTTTTTCTTTATCCTCCTGCGCTTTAGCTATGAGTTGTTCTAAGTTCTGCACTTGAAGCTCTAGTTCAACTACCCGAGTAGCAAGAGTTACCAAATATTTTTCTTTCTCTGTCTCAACAGGGGATGTGTCTTCCTCAGGGACCTCAATATCCCTCATGGTTATATCGGGAAATTCTTCTCCTTCTACTTCTTCTGCTTCTGCTTCTTCTTCTGGTGATTCTTCTTCTTTTGTTTCTTCTTCTTCTGGTTCTTGTTCTTCTACTTCTTCTTCTTCTGCTTCTTCTTCTTCTGGTTATTCTTCTTGCGGTTCTTCTTCTTCTGCTTCTTCTTCTTGTACTGGTGCAGGAGGGGATTTGACGTCCTATGGGGACTATGGTTCTTTTCTTGCACCAGATTCTTTGTTCTTTCTCTGGGGCTTTTTAATGAAATCTACCAACAGAGTGTCATCTTCGACCTCTGCAAATTTTGTTGCATTTGCAAGGACTGACATGTTGTCTTCTTTGGGGGTCTATGCTTGTACTTGTGGCATAGAAGGAGTTCTTCAACAGGTCCACTAGCTCTCTTCTTATTTGGAGATGGGGGCCTTCCTTCTTTTGATTTTTTAGGTCATTTCCTTTATCCACTGGTGTAAGAAGGACTCCCCTTTACATTCTTACTCGGGCCCTTGCTTGTGCTAGCGGGGTCCTCTATCTCCTTTCCAGCAATTGTATTTTTATGTAGTTGTTTTAACAATGCCTCCTAGGTCATTCCTTTAACTTCTAGTTGTTTCAAGACGAATATCTTTATTAGTCCATGGTGATATAGCTTCTTATCGGCCTGGTCTTCCCATCCATCCTACACACCTTTGGCCATTTTTTCCATGATCTTAAGCAAAAAATAGGGGAAATTCATCCTCCATCAAATGTGCGGGCAGCTTCAAAATGTTAAAACATCCTAAAATGATATACAAAAGTGCGAGATTACCTTCCCTCACAAGTCACAAATTTCTGCAGGATGAAAAGGAGGTCATGCCACTGTCCCAGCAGAGCACTATGTAGAACTCCTTCCTTCCAATCTACCTTCATCTTCTTGTCGACGACAAAACACTTCCATCGCTTGCTTTCTAGTTTCTAATTTTTAGACCACTGCTCACCAATATTTTCCAAGCCTGTCGCTTCCGCTACAAACTCTTCTGTAATTTTTACTCGTCCATTTTTGAAACTTTTGGCAAACTATAAGGCCACTTCTCTGTTGTGACTGTCAAACTTTTGCAAGAACTGAAGAAAGCTCGAGTCTCACAATAGTGCAAGACTATTACGATACTCAGCAGTCTGTTCTACCCTACTGAGAGATGAGGGTTCACTTCGAACATGCGGAATCGCTGCTTAATGGCTATGAACAGTCGAGAATTTTACATGCAACATCAAGAAAATTGGTTCTTATAGATAGGGATCCAACTCTCCACCATCCTTTCCATCTTATCACCCATTCATTCCACTGAAATAGTCGTGGATGCACGACATCTTTGAAATCAGGTCGGATTGGTACTTGTAGCGGCGTTTTAATGGCTAGGTGAGGTAATCATTATGAGTGAAGGACATCTAGGATTCTGGCGGAAAGGGGAAATTTTCCAAGCAATGGTTAAACACTTCTACATTCCTTCATAATTCAAAAAAAGAGAACTTAGCATTCATTAAAAAATGATCATGATTCTTAACTTAAAACACCTTGTACTTTAAATAATTTTCTCCTAGTTAATATGATAACACATGTACTCATCGACTAAGCGAAAGGACTTCTTATAAATTTTCATGATGACCTCTTTGCTATGACATATACTATGAAAAGAACAAATTGTACTATGTTTTTGACAGGGTGCATGCTTGCACTGGTGCACTTGCACTCCTTAAATTATGCTATTCTGCTGGTACCATTCTGCTCCATTATCATATAGGACAACATGCTTGCACTAGTGCAAACATAATATCTAAAAGAGAACAGAGAATTTAAATAAAATATAGACTAGACTTCCAACATGGCTTCCTCAACTGATACTGGAGATTTGCTTTGCCCTTTCTTGATGCTTCAGAGCATATCCTTTTTCTCTTTGTGTGCGATATCTTGCAATGAGTTCATGAG
This sequence comes from Pinus taeda, assembly GCA_000404065.3. Lineage (NCBI taxonomy): Eukaryota > Viridiplantae > Streptophyta > Pinopsida > Pinales > Pinaceae > Pinus > Pinus taeda. The sequence goes on along the minus strand of APFE031696320.1, from coordinate 27,899 downwards.
GGAAAAAAGAAGTGGGCAAAGGGAAATTTCAGAATAGGAAAGAATTATGTTACAGGGATTCCGGGAATAGTACCACAAGAGGGGATAAACAAAAGTGGCATAGGGAAAAAAATTCAAGGGTAAAGTCGGGGTTTCACGAAACAGACAGGGTAAATTCAAAAGAAGATGGCAAGGTTAATCATTCCGGGATTGAAGAAGAAAGTTGAGGGAATATTACAAAAGTGGAATATGAAGAAAGGCAGAAATTTTTTTGGAAGGTCTGCTTGCATTGGTGCAAGAAAAAATAACTTCAGTGAAAATTAAGCGTTACTTGAATAAAAATATCCATGCTAATTACCCCAATTGTATAAAGGTTGGTTCTGTTGAACCTGCTTTTACTTGGTGGTCGCTAGCATATCCAAAGATCAAGAAACATTTTATTTTTATTAGAAATTTTTGATCTTCCTACCAGCAAGCTGGTTTTCAGGTTGATCCTTCTGCAATCATGTCAGTGAAGTGATTTTCATAATTATAAGAAAATGTTTTTTTCTTTACTTGTTTTTCTGTGTTATTTTTTTATTTTTATTTTTAAGAAGAAGAAGAATTCATGTTTTCAAAAGGTTGGTATTACCATTCACCACTACCATCCTGAATTGCTGTTGGACTTGTTGTGTAAAGTATTTCCTAGCAAGTGGCTGAAAATACTTCTTTAATCTGTGTCCATTTACCAAGAATACTAAATTTTGTCCATCAATAGTTTTAACTTCTACTACTCCATTCTCGAATACTTGGATCACTTCATAAGGTCCCATCCAAAATGTATGGAATTTCCCTTTAAAATTCTTAAATCTAGAATCATAAAGGAGCACCCAATCACCTTGTTGGAATTGCTTTTTTTGAATAGACTTGTCATGCCACCTTTTGCATTGCTGCTGAATTAGTATGTTCTGTTGAACAACATCCCTACAAAATTCATCTATCTCATTTAATTGGAGAAGACGTTGTTGTTGTGCCTCAAGGAGATCTAGTCCTAACTGAACTATAGTTCTGAAAGTTTTAATCTAGAATTCAATTGGTAACAGTACCTGTTTTCCATATACCAACTCATATGGTGTATGTCCCATGCTATTTCTCCAAGTGGTTTTGTATGCCCACAAAGCCTTTGGTAATGTTTCAACCCAATCTTTTCGATGCATACTTATTGTCTTTGTAAGAATGGACTCGATCACCTTGTTTGTGGATTCCACCTAGCCATTTTCTTGCGAGTGATACGACATGGATTTCCTGTGCCGAATCTTGTATTGCACCATCACACCGTGTACTAGATTAGAAATAAACTGTGGACCATTTTCAGAAACAATTTCTCTAGGCACACCAAATCTAGTAAAGATTTCAGTAAAAATAAAATCAACAACAACTTTTTCTGTAGCAAAGGAAACAACTTTATCTTCTACCCATTTCGTAACAAAATCTGTACAAACCAAGATATGTTTTTTACTTAATGACGTTGGATTTATTGGCCCTATAAAATCAATAACCAAATTTTCAAATGGCTCAATCATAACTTGGGGGCATAAAGGCATTTCATTGGTTTGATAAGGCTGGCCCATTTGCTGACAACTATCAGATCGCCTGACATACTGTTTGACATCCTTAAACAAGGAAGGCCAAAAGTAACTACCACGCAATACTTTATATACAGTCTGCTTATCAGTAAAGTGGCCTCCACAAGGTTCATCATGAGAATATTTCAATATGTAAAACACTTCCTCCTCTCTTACATACGTACAGATAATCAGATCTGGGCCAATGTAAAAGAGATCTCCTTGAATCGAGGAGTATGCAGCGCTTTTTTGAATAATATTCCTCTTTTCATGAGCAGACAAGTGGGGTGGTGTTTTCCCAGTAACCAAGTAATTAGCAATGTCAGCAAACCACGGAGAATCTGTTGTCATAGAAAAAATATGTTCATCCGGAAAATCATCATTAATAGGATTTGGTTCACCAGGATTATCTAATCTAGAAAGAAAATCTGCTACAACATTAGATTTTCCTGGTCTATCAACAATAGTAATATTAAATTCCTGCAACAATAGTAACCATATAGTCACCCTACTGTTATTCAATGGCTTGTACATCAAATATTTAATCGCGGAATGATCAGTATGTACAAATACTTCATATCCTCTAATATAGTGCCTGAACTTATTAGTTGCAAAAATTACAGTTAAAAACTCTTTCTCTGTAACTATATAATTTAATTCAGTAGAAGACAAATTCTTACTAATATAATAAATATCATAGGATTGCGTATTTTCCTCTTGTCCTTAAGCTGTGCCAATAGCCAAATCTGAAGCATCAGAGGAAATGTGAAAAGGCAAGGACCAGTTAAGACCTCTCAAAACTGGTGCATGTACTAACTTTTCCTTCAATGTTTCAAAAGACTATTGGCAAGTTGTGGTCCAAGAAAATTCATTATCCTTAGCTAGAAGTCGGAAAAGAGGGGTAACTATATTAGAAAAATTTTCAATGAATCTCCTATAGTAACCAACATATCCTAAAAAACCTCTTACTTCCCTTTGAGTTTTGGGTGCAGGAAGATGCAAAATGATTTCAATATTTGCTTGATCAACCTGGATACCTTTACCAGAAATCAAATGGCCAAGTACCACTCCTGCTTTGCACATGAATATATATTTCTTGTCACTCAAGGTGAGATGGGATTCTTGACAATGAAGAATACTTTATCCATAATTTCGAGAGCTTCCTGGAAAGAATCACCAAACACAGAAAAGTCATCCATATAAATTTCTACAAATTCTAGATCAACAAAAATGTCCAAGACTGGCCTTTGAAAGGTAGTTAGGGCATTACATAAACCAAAGGGAAGCACTCTATAAGCAAATGTACCCCATGGACATGTAAAAGTCATTTTATCCTGACCTTCAGGTGCAATCTATATCTGGTTATAACCACTGAAGCCATCCAAAAAGGAAAAATATTTCTTTCCTACAAGGGTATCAAGCACCTGGTTAATGAAACGAAGAGGGAAATAATATTTGAGAGTGGCTTTCTTTAATTCTCAATAATCAATAGAAATACGACATATTCCATCTTTCTTAGGTACTAGCACTAATGGATAGACCCACTGACTGTCAGAAATAAGATAGATAAAACTAGCATCCAAGAGTTTCTGTACTTCTTCCTTCACACTATCTCTTAGAGCTGGATTCATTCGCCTTTGGGGTTTTCAAACAAGGGACAGTATGGGTCATATGTTTCTCCTGATTGATTTTAATTTGATTTGGCTTTCCCTTGTAGGATAGCCACATATGGGACCAATCGGTAGAAATATACCCATGGAGTTTCTCAGACCAAACCCTACTCAAGATTAAACCATAAAACTCAAGTATATGAGGGATTAAGATATCAATTCTCTAAACTACTCGTGGATCAGCTGATAACCTGATAGTTACAGAGTTGATTGCCCCTAAAACCTAGACCTTGGTTCTATCCAACTACACAATGTAAATTGCAGGCTTTTGGGGTCAATGTTAAGTTTGGAACAAACTGAGGCTGGCATTATATTAGAGGATGCCCCTGAGTCAATCAAACAATTGTGTAGGTTTCAATTATAGATCTCATAGGTTAAGAGGAAAGGGGGAGTATGGGAATTTTATCTGTCTCCAATTAAAATCGTATCAGTAGCTTCAATCCTACCAGAAGGTGGTTGACCTGAATCATTTGTAGCTTTAGCACTAGGAAGAGGCGAAGAAGGCACTGCATTTAGTTCCTTAAGAAACAATTTCTGCTGATGTTTGCCTTTGTCTTCTCCATATCATCAACAATATTGAAATCCATTGAATCCGATACTACCAATGTTTTAGATGTTGAAGGTATATTTGAGGATGGTGGTTGGTTTTGAGGTACTGTTGCGGCCGGCTTCTTTGTGGGTACCTTTTCCTTTGTTGTAGTAGTACCTGCACCCCTTTTCTTTGAACTTGCCTGGACAGGTTCAGGGACACCTTTACTCCTGGTAGTCACAGGAAAAGCTTCTTGTTCATTTTCTATATTGGAGTTAGGTAATATGAAGTCCCACATTCCATGGCATTCGACAAATTCCTCTTCTTTGAATTCATCAGATGGTGAAATTGTTTCATCTTCTTCTTCTTCTTCAGGATCTGAATCTACATTAGATATAACATTTGGTGGTTTTGACTCAGGTTTCTTAAAATTCCTAAATGGTTTCTTTGTTGAAGTTTCTGCTACTTGTTTTTTGATTTCAACCATTTCATTTGACATTGTTTTGAGGACCTTTTGTAGACCCTCCATATTATATGGATCTTTAGGGGTTTTCTTCTTTGAATCATCTTTAAAAGAAACTTTTTTGGATTTCCTATCTTCGAGAGCAACTTTCTTTTCTAAAGCAATAATGCATTTCTCCACAGCAAGCGCTTCTTTCATGTTTTCGGCTAAAGTTGGTTTTCCAGCCCTATCTACAAAAATGGATATATTTGAAGGTAGAGCTGTTATATACCACTCGCTTCTGATTTTCTCACTTGGCTTGGAATCGGTAGGGATTTTATTCAAGAGTTTATTGAATCAGGAGTTAAACTTCTTGATAGGTTCTCTAGATTGAATTCTTAGATTTGACAGGTCATTAATTAGTGTCGCTAAAGATCTATCATCGCCATACTTAGTAAGAAACTGCTCCTGAAAGGTATTCCAGCTGGTAATGGATCCAGAGGGTAAGGAAAATACCAAGACCCAGTTGATCCTTGTAAAGTGTAGGGGAAAAGCCTAACGACAACATCTTCTTCTGTCACTCCTTTTAGATTAACTGATAACATGAAATTGTTAATATGTTCCTTGGCCAATGCTCCAGCATCTGGATTAAATTTTGGTAACCATTTCTCAGGATAATCAGGTAATGGATGTAATGGTGCAGGCATAGTGACTGCACTAGGACTATTCCATGGATTTTAGGCCATTTTAGAAGTAACAACAATTTCTTATGGAGTTCCAGGTGTTTGGGGAGGAGTTGGTATTGAAGATTGAATAGATTGTGATGTTGAAGTTGGTGATCCCTGCTGAACAACAATATGTAATGGGGGAGTGGATGTTTGACTTCGCACTAGAGAGGATGAGATGGAGGATGATGAAGAAAAGGTCTCACTACCAGATCCTTCAGTGTTCTTTTTAGCCTTTTTCCTTTTGGGTAAAGGAAACTCAGCAGGCTCAATGTCGAGTTTTCCGCTTTGAAGTCTGGTGAGAGGGTGAGGTAGATTGAATTGCGAAGTCTCACTGCCCTGAGATACTTCAGATTTCTGAGATGATATGGAAAAGCCTTGAATATTCTGGATGAGGGACTGAACTTCAGGGGACTCAGGACTTAATCGTTCTGAAGCATGATGGGATTGAGTAGTGGTAGTTGATCCCTCTTCCTCTCGTTTGGATACTGGTATTTCAGAATGCAAACGGGAGGTCCGAGGTGAGGTGGAGGGAGATTTACTCTGAGAATGGTCTATATATTTTGATTTACTCGCCATTCATAGTTCATTCCCTCCTTCTAGCGCCAAAAATGTTGATGCCTCGAAAATTGTTGCACCAACATCGGGGAAAACCACCCGTTCCGGACCTTAATGCAGCTCCTTTTCCGTTTGGGATGGTGGCTCCAACTGGATATAATGGGACCAGTTTCCCAATGATGAATAAAAAGGGGATGGATGAGTGACTGGTTTTCTAATAAGTGATAATGGATGGATGACTTAATCTAAAGATCAAAAATACAAATAACTACTCTATCCCGGGAAATTTCTATTCTGAAGTGCAACGTTTGATAATCTTTGTTTATAAATAAGCATATAGATGACTCTATTTGATAAACATAGACATTCATTCATATAATAATTGCTTTGTTCAAATAGTTGAACAATGTAATTAATAAAACATTGTTACACTTGTATTTTATATATTACTGATACATGTATGACTAAAAGAAAAGCATCCTGTAAACATCCAATAGTGGAAAGTATAAAGAATGTTGTTGAAACACATGCATATATTCAATAATAGCAAGAGTAATCAAATAACAAATCACATAAAAGAATGAATTCAGACATAGATAGTAGTAACATATCAGCTGCAAATCATTCCCAACATCAATCGCAATTCAAATTCCTTCTTTCAACTCAGAGATGCTTTTAAATAAAGGCAGTAGTGCACATCCACATAAAAGCTTCATTGTCAAAAATTGGAATAATTGGCCCAGTCTTTATAAAAAAATATACTTGAAGTATAGTAGTGCAACTTCAGGTTTGAGTCTTATACAAAAACTAAGGACCCTTCCTAAATGCATGAAAGGGTCTATAAATACTTAATTAAACTAACTAACTACAAAATTAAAATGCTATTTAATTGGTATAACTTGATCTTGAATATATTCTCCACAACAATCTGGTAGTCGGCAGCATGATTCATCACTCTGGCTGTTCTCCTTTTGATCTGAGTTGGCATATCGCTAGCATCGGTTCCACTTCTTGAGGGTGTCTGAGACGAGAATTGAGCTGAGTCGAGTATGTGGCATCGTGTATATCGGGAATGATACACCCGATTGCATCTGTGAGACACTTGAGGGCGGCTCTCTGGCTGTATGGTTTTACTAGGAACAACCAATAGGTGTCCCAAGTTAAACTTTGAATACCTGTAATCAACCTCCCATTCTTTTCTAGCTCTTGATAACATGATTGCTCCAATGTTTTAGCCGATAGCAATTTACCTGGTGTACATTGAGAGCTCATATTAGATAAATAGAGAGTATTGTTAATTAATTCAATCAAATTACTTGTGGATAATTTGCATCTAGAAACTGCTCTCTCTACCTTCATCAATTGGGACTGCCATTGCAAGAATAGGATTTCTTTATGTGATTCTAGGATTTTAGGCAAATTTGTTGCCTGTCGCTCACTAGTGTCCTGCCAAGGAAGAAAATCTGTTAAGGTCTCATTGGCCTACTCTAAGTCTTGTCTAGCATCGACTGATTTATCGATTATTGATGTTGTTATGTCACACAAGGGTTCAACTTGAGCAATTTTATGACACAATAGTCTTATTTGTGTTACTAGTGCCTTATTAATATGTAGCGCTTCTTTCCTGAAATCGGCAGGATGCGGAAGACTCTTGAACTTCTCTATTTTAAGTGATAATTGAGCAATTTTCTCATCTTTTGTATTTACCATTAGTTCATTCATCATCTTGAATTTTTCCAATGCTTCTGATAATTCTTTCTGCCTTTGAATTGCGCTTGAATCTACCCTCTGTCCTTCCTCAAGTAGCTTCTTATTCAATTTATTATTTAACTACTGCTGAGTTGACAATTGTTGTTCTAATTGTTTGGCTTTCTGTTGTGCCTTCGATAGCTGTGTTTGTAACAAAATGACTGCCTAGTCTTTTTCTTTTAGAAAATTACTCACTTTCGATGCCTTGTCCATGGTGGCCGCCGAATAGGCTCCAGCATACTGGGACAACTTTGTTAGGTCATCGGAAGGATCGAACTCCTCCTTCCAAACTACGTTGGTGGTCTCTATTTGTTCGGGGAATAGGGAAGGTTGATCAATCCTTCTCCTTTTCCAGTGTCTCTTTAATACGGCCCTGTGTTTTGGGCTGTAAAAGACATCCAATGGAGGTATATCCTCCACTTGCAAATTGATTTGATCCAAAGGACCTTTCGAAATTATTTCTAAGTGTGTACTAGTGGGTAGGCCCCTGGTTCCTTCACTTGGAACCTTTTTTGATGTTGTATCCTATGTATCTGCCGCTTTGGATGTATCGACATCTTTTGAGATTTCTCGATTGCTTATGATTGAGTCAAATTGTTGCCATTCCTGCAGCAATCTCGAGTCAATCTCGGTATCGACATTCACATCCTTGCTTCTCTTATCTCTGGAGTTCCTCCTACTCTTTTCTTTGGATTCTTCAAAAATTTCTGATGTAGCAGGAGGTTCATTGGTAAGTCACTGTTCTGGCTCGCTTGATTGTGTCATCGAGGCAGTAGCTAGTAAATCTAGAGGCAGAGTTTGCAACCTCTGTTCACTGAGTTTGTTAAATTCCACTAACCCGTCATTGTGATATCTCATTTTAGCTAATGTTTGAACCTGAAATAATGACTCCGCTGAAGAAAATAGATCATCAAACTCATCTTCTTTATGTTTAAACTTAGTGAGTTTTTCCTGATCTAGTACATTATAGACGATTTTCCTTGGATCAAATAGACTATTAGGAAGAGTGGCGAGATTCAGTACATTTATCTTCTCTGCTTATTTCTCTGCATGCTTATAGTCATGCAGAGTGTAAACGCCACACCTTAGAGGAAAAGGAGGTCAATCTTGCTTCTTGAATTCCTCAGAGTCTTAGTTGCTCCTGCTGAGGTAAGCTAATATGCTATCTCTCTAGCCAATAGTTTGTTGGGTATGTACAAGGGGAGAACATAAGGCCTAGCAAGGCTGCTGAAAAACTCTTATATATGTAAATTTATGTTCTCTGAACCAGTTTCCTAGGGCTGTTACGTCAATTTCTGCTTGCGAGGTAATCTTAGGAGGAGGCTTGTTAAAAATTGCATAGTAAATGGGCAACATAAATCCATTGCAAACTTGATATAGGTGGTCTTTATAATGGGCTTTCCACAACTTCTGGTGATAGATATGAATCGACATGGGGTCCTGTGGAGTCCATCTCCACCCCAGCACAGGAAATTCGGAGTTAAAACAAAGAGTATCTAATATGTAGGCACTATAATAAAATGGAGGAATAGACCTATCGGTAATGCGAGTTTTATTTCTGAACTCAAGAATAGCAGTTGCTAACTTATCAGATAATATATTCCCCCAATCCATTATTTCGCTATTGACTGCTTCTTCCATTGAAGGAACCATCTCTCTTGAGAATTTTGAGGAATCATGCAACCCCCAAATTCTACACATCATTGCCCCAGCGTAACAATAAGGAGAACACAAGGAATCGACAGAGTACTTACCCGAGGACTCAAGCTTGTGTTTTGCGGGGTTCTGTCTCCATTCCTGTATAGGTGTTGATTCAGTTTCATTTTCATCTTTGAACTTCTCCAGAAATTCTTTGTTATACTTCTTCTCTGGTTCAGGCAAATGGTACATTTGTCTCAAATCATTAGGCTGAAATGAACCGAAGACTCTCCCATCAACTGTGCAAAATGTTATGTTTGTAATCGGGATTGCCTCAACTACCCACCTTACTACATCTATGTATGGAAGAATTTTCTCTTGAGCCGCTATCCGGTGTAAGTAAGAATCGGCTAAATCCTTTAGGGTAGCCTCGAACTTTCGGTTCGAACCTGTTGTAGCTTGTACTGATACTGCTTTAGGCTCTTCGGTTTCAAATAGATTATAGATGCTCTTCCAACTAGTATTACCAAGACCAAGACATGTAGTGTCTGAGATAAATCCTTTTTTACTTGGTCCCGGATCGGTGGTAGATTTTCCTGTTACTGCGGAAGCTGAAGTTGTTCCAAATTTTTTAGATTTCTTCCCCATTTGGCCTAAATTTGCTGCTTCAGAGGAGCTCTGCGCAAGAGATAAAATGAATGTAATGCAGAGAATAGCTGGTGCAAACCAAGTATGAAAGAGTTATATCAATCAATGAATAGTGGAGGATTAAAATAATATTGTCGCGGATACAATCTCTAAAGATATTTTGGCATAACTGCTCCATTAATTGGCCGTTTAAACCTGTCAATCAGTTTAATGCTCATCATATCATTTATTTGCCGAATAATTCATTTAAGCGTGGCTTTGATTTTTTGGCAGTTGATCACAAGTGAATCACTCTCTCGAATAGAAAGGCTTTTAATAATAATTTAACATAATATACCCAAGCCTTTACAATCCTTTTTGAAATTCACGCTTGGCTTTATCGCAATCAGAGATCGGAGGAATGCTCGAGTATTTACATTTGTGTCATTGCGAAATCCCCGATTTCCGATAGCGATAAAGGTAATTCACATCGGGAGTTTTTAGAAGAGGGCCTTTTGTTGCATGCATGTTATATTCCCCGATCGTCGATAGCAATATCGCATCGGAGCATAGAGAGAGGGCCTTTGTTACAATCGCTTACCTTTCCCAATATCTGATAGTTATTCATGCTTGTCGCATCGGGGTAAACCATTGGGTCTTTTTGTTATGCATCCTTTGTTATTTCGATATGCGATCTTGCGATCGCTTTATCGCAATAATAAAGAATTATTCATTTATTTTTATAAGACCGATTTATGTTTATTCAAAAGGTTTATAACATATTATTTCTTTTCGAACCTTTTGAGGAATCATAAGTTGATACCAATTTTATTCATAAATCTAAAAGGGACCCATCTCATATTATAGTTTGAAAGTAAAATTTTATGAAATGGGGGGGTTTTTGTACAACACAACAGCTACCAACAATTTGAATGGTTTGGGGTTCCAATCTCTTCCTCCTGGGTTTCTTGACACAAAGTTCCTTAATAATCTCGGTACAAATAGGGATCTCTTTGATGGCTTGAAGCAGAGGTATCTTAATGAAAAGATTCTAAAGCTCTGATGCCAAGCTAGTCTCAGAAATGGGCTCACTTCTTTCCATTACTAGCCTCTGTTGGAAGGGAGGCTATTTGGAAGAGGATGGCAAGGATTCAGAGGGTAAGGGTTGCTTAGTGACAACTTTCGGAGAATGGTTAAGAGCTTCCTCTTCTCCTTTCTCTTCAAAAATCACTTTAGGTTGCTTCTGATTTTCTGATCTTACAGTCCTTCCTGATCTTTATTGAATATTATGAACCCCAACTGGAATAGACTAGTACTTGAATGGTAAAGGTGGGTTTGTTACATAGATCATTTGCACTACTTTATTATTGTTAAGATTGGGCATAGGTTGAGCAGGAAACTGAGGAGGTCGAAAAGGTGGAGGTAAAGGCAACGGTGGAGAAGACTGACTTGGAAGTTGAGGAATTAAAGAAGGTGTATGCATAGATGGATATGACTGCATGGGTGGCTGGTAGGAATATGGAGAATGAGTTGGCCCTCTCCAACCTTGTTGCCATGGTTGAGAAGGTTGCCCATGTTGATATTGATTCCCATACTGCCACTGCTGATTAGTGTTAGGATAAGAATATGCATGTGAATTATAACCAAAATAATGTGGAGAAAATTCAGGAGCCATACCTGGACCTACCTAAGGCCAATTCCTTGTTTCTCCCAAAGCATACAAGTATTCAGCTTTAGGTTGTCCCCCTATAAATATAGCTTTAAGTCCTAGTATAGAGGGACATATTTCTGTGACATGGTATTCTCCACAAATCGCACACTTATTAGTTTCTTTCGAATTAAGAGGACACTCTTTAGGAGGATGCTTGTCTCCACATTTAGGACAGAAAATACATAATGATTCTTGTTCCTTCATGAGTTTTTGCTAAAATTTTAAAGAGTCCAACTATTTGGTAACAATATTCATTATATAAATTTTCATGTTTTCCATTTTATTTTCTAGTCCAATGATCATAACATTAGTAGATTCGGTTTTTCTATTTCTATTTTGAGTTCCTCTACCAGATCTATACTGATTTCTTGAAAATTTCCTGCATAATTCACAAATTTGTTGAAACGTTTGTTAATAAATAGCACCTTGTCCTAACAAATTTAAATTATTTCTAGCATTATTGGTAAGTCCTCTTAAGATCATGGTTCTAATAGTACTAGAATCAAGCTTAAGTTTCGACCTTTGTAAAATATACAAAAATCTTTCTAGGTAATCTTCAAGAGTTTCATCATCATCCTGTATGATTGTAAAAATCTCAACCTGCATGTCCCGAGTTTTGCAGTATTCTTGATATTTAGACAAGAACACTCTCTTCATCTAATCCCAAGAGGTTATAGTGTTTCCTCCTAACCCCATACACCAGTGTAGAGCTAAGTGCTTGAGAGTAACAGGAAATAATCTTAACTTCTAAGCGTTAGTTGAATAATCATAACTTCTACACAGATTATCAAACTCGAATAAAAAAGAGTCGGATCTTCATGAACTTTACCATCGAAATGAGGGAGAGATGATGGTGGAATATTCTTCATTTGCACCACAGTATCAGGATCCACAATTGGAAACAAAAAAGTGGATTGTTCTCCACTTACTTGTATTTCACCAGTCCATTCCACATGATCTTCATGGTCCGCTATCGTTTCCTTTTTGCTCCCAACAGACTGAACCACACCTAAGTTTTTGTCACCAGAATCCAGGTGGAATATTCTTGTGTGATGGGTTTGAATTGGATTGGGCTTCCTACTCACAGAAGGAGACCCAATATAATAATTTTTTTCAGAATTCTTTCGGCCCTTAGTGGGCTTTGAACCCTTACCTTTTGTAGGCATTCATTTCAAAAAAGAAAGAAAAAAAAAACTTCTAATAAAAAATGCTGTCAAAATTCAATCAAAACCAATAAAATTCCTTGAAAGAAGCTTTTCCAAACAATACTGCAAAAATAAAGGAAAAATTACCTCTATTGTATAATCAGAAAATTCTTACCAAATCAAATCGCCTCCCTAGTAATGGCAGCAAAACGTTGGGTCCCGGAATTACACTTAAGCAATCTCCTCAACACTTAATTTGTCAACCTGGGGATATGTAAACTTAGAGATGAAGCACGAACAATGCTAGAGATGGTATCAACCTTTCTAATATAAATCCCTACTTTTTTTAAAGGAAAGAATGCAAAATCAAACTAAACAGAGAAAAAGGCAACTTGAACAATCAAAATAATCTAAGACTGGAACAAGGAAGAATGCATTTGCAAGAGAGAATTAAAAATAAAGGGCAATCACTCTAGCTAATTATTTTTTAACTACTAAGTGTGTGTTTTTCTTTAGCAGAGACACTTAGCAGTCTCATCAGATGGGCCCTTAAACCTTCTCCTTTAGAGATTTCTTTCTTTCACTAATTTGTCTTGTATTATAGCAGTCTGTTTGCACTAGTGCAGGAACAGAGATTTATGCAGAACGTATAAATGGTGTCTTTACTAAAGGCATTTTACTTCCTGCAGGGGCTTGAACTTTTCCAGGTTCAAAGCACTCAGATCTCGTGGCAAGAAACTAGTGCTCTCACCGGATCAGAGCTTCTTACATTTAGCATTTAATTCTTAAAATGAGTGCTTAGTTATTGCAAGTGATATTATACTGTTAAATCAAATTGCACACATAAAAATGAATGTTTCCGATCTTGACAGAATGCATGAATAAGGAAACAATCAATATACATTTATCCTATCATAAAGCATTTAATGAAAGAAAGAAAATTGCATGAAGTAGTCTAAGAAGGCTTGTTGCATCACACCAATGTGCACTAGTGCAGGTTCATTTCTCTTGCTTGGACCAGGCGAGGAAAACCAGCCAAATAGAACTGCAGAAAAGGAAATATCGCACCAACGTGCATTGGTGCAGGTTTATTTCTCCTGCTTGGACCAGGCAGGGAAAACCAATCTGGAATCAAGTGCAGGAGAAGGAAATTTAGCTACTTCACACAATGGATCCACTTTCACTCAGATAAGAATGCATGCGCTTGAAATTAAATCATACTTGACAATATAAACACAAATTACAAGAAATAGGAAATAAGGTAAATGTGCTAAGTTGGATGGGCCTTAGCCAACCAACGCGTTTCCCTTTTAACTAAAAATTTTGCTCAGTACTTTGATCAATTCATCAACTCAAATATAGAAATGTGATTTATAAAACATGAGGCAGAGCTCCCTTTTTATTAATTCATTGAGGAAAGTACATGCATTAATACATTGTCTAGCCCAGATTCAAGCGATAACAAAACACAACAACCTGTTACCGCCTCTCTAGCTGTGTCTTTGTTCTATTCAAAAAATCCCTTAAACACATATTTCATTAAATTTAGAATTAAACAATGGATCTAGAATTTCAAAATAACCAAAAAACTCAATTCTAGTGATGTCCTTGTAATAAAATATTTCCAAATTTAATGAAATATGCGTTCTTAGTCCTATTTACATTCTGCATTATATAGATCTTTTGCCAAGGGCCAAAATAGATCTTTCAACTGATTACATAACCAACCACAAAATTTAGCTTCTCGGCCTTTAAACTTAGACAGTTAACAAAAATGGCCGTAGCCAATCTCCAACTTTCGTTCTTCATTGTTTTGATCTCGACTGCCTTTGGATCGATCTTGCTGTCGTGGTTGAAGCTGCTCAAAATGAGGTAGTGATCAAGGAGGTTTGAATCTGCTGCAAGGATTTGTTGTGCTAGCAAGTGTGAAAGATCTGATCCTACACTAGAATCAGCGGTCACGGTAAGTACTATAACTACCAAATAAACATTAGAGACATCGATAAGTTACAAAGAGTGATTAAAAGTAAGAAATCATGTAATAGATGATTAATTAATGCTAAGTTAAGTTAAAAATATGAAAAATAAAGTTTATATGAAATATGTCACTGTGCTTGTACTGGCGCAACATGAGGGTGTATAAGAGAGGTAAAACAGTGGTAAATGGTTATGATTTAGGAAGGGGAAAATGGAAAAAAGAGAGCAAATTAGGGGGCTAACACTTGGCCAGTGTAACCTTTTGTCAGTTCAATTTTGGAGCTCTCTCATTATTATTTATCTCTCATACTCTTGGACACTTAGAGTTTTCTTGGATCATTCTAGCTTTAGAGAAAGGAAGGGAAAAGAAAGAAAAGGAAGGACAAGAAAAGAGAGGAAAGCAAATTATGGTCTTGCTGGCTTACAACAATGGTTTTCATCGTTGACTTTTATTTTCTCTGATAGCCATAGTGTGATGGGATTATTTCTAGGTTTTGAACTTTGGAATTGTCGGATGGTTACAAAATCCTAGGTAGAGGTGGTCTCAGGAAAATTCCCAAAGGCCTAGGAAGCCCTTGATCGATTTTGGCAAGATACATGGTAAATCCTAAGGGTGGAGTCTTGGTTTAGGGCCTAGGTAAATCCTGAGGGTTGAGAGACAAGGAGACATAAAATTCATCAAGGATAGTAATGGAATCCGGATTCATTCCAAGCTCCGTTTGGTTTTGTGATCTTGGTGTCAATTTTGGTGAGATCACGGTTTGGTGAGGGTGGAGGTGGTTTAACCTTTGGATTGCCTTGTTTTTTTTCGGGTTGGTTTATCCATGATATCCCACATTCATTCTTGGAATATTGCATGGGGGTAACTGGAAGAAAGAAATATTTGGTTCAACCATGTCTATGGTCGGGTGGTACATGGAAGTCCCAAACCTGGTTGGCTCTTGCCTATGTTTAATAAAAGCTAAGTTATCTTTCTTTTATACTTGTTATTATCTGGGATTAATGGATGTTATCTCATTCTTATTTACATTTTTGAATGCTGGTTATGAGAATTGTTATATGATTGGTTATAGTCATGGTTATTTCATGTATTTACTTATAATTGAAAGGATAATGGATGCAAGACCTAGTTGATGTCAAAATAGTTTAGGGAAGAGGGCAGTGATCCTTCTTGTCAAGTCCCATATGAGTTATCAATTATTTATGCTTTGTCTTACATTCATGTTCCGTATATTGCATTGATGCCAAGTGTTTGACAGAATGTCAGTCCTGGTCGGGGATGGTTAGACCTAGTCCTAGAGCTAGTTTTTGGCTTACAAGTCTTATTGTCATGTAAATTATGAATTCTGAAAGCTACAAGGGTTTTTGGGCCGCAACCGAGATTTTGGGATTGAAAAGTGTCACAAATCTAGGAGTCGCAGGCACAACACTAGTGAAAATAGTCCGTGAAACCTACCTTACCCTTGTTGTGGGAAATTTTTCTGCCTCCGAGATGCACCCTTATCCAGGTGAAGGGAGTGTTACTTGAGTGGTTGGGATGGATCCTGGGAGTTCTGTCACTGATGTGGAAGTTTTTTGTCATGTGTTTCCCTCGATTCCACATCCTTAATGTGGCTTGGGAGGTTTAATCCCATTATAGTGGCATCTCGTCGCTTATTTACATTGGTTGGCTGGTTACTTGGGTAGATATGGGTGGAGGGTGTTACGTCCAATTGATGTATAAATATAAGAAATAGAAAAGAATGATACATGGAAGTTTGTGGACATTCCACAAGGAAAATAAGTCATTAGAGTGAAGTGGCTCTATAAGACCAAGAGTAATAAGGAAGGAAAGATTGAAAGAGGAGGGTGTTACGTCAAATTGATGTATAAATATAAGAAATAGAAAAGAATGATACATGGAAGTTTGTGGACCTTCCACAAGGAAAATAAGTCATTGGAGTGAAGTGGCTCTATAAGACCAAGAGTAATAAGGAAGGAAAGATTGAAATGTGTAAAGCAAGGCTAGTTTTCGAAGGATACAAGCAACAACATGGAAGACATTATGCAAATATGTTTACGCCAATTGCAAGGATAGAGATAGTGTGTTCAATGTTGTTAATTTCTATGCAACATAAATATAAAGTGTATCAAATGGACGTGAAATCAACGTTATTGAATGGATTTTTGAAAGAGGAAGTGTATGTTGCACAACCACCTAGTTATGACATAGAAGGAAAAGAATACAAAGTGTATAAGTAGAAGAAACATCTTTATGGACTAAAGCAAGTGATGCATGCATGGTATAGTAGGATAGATGCTTACTTGATGGATAATGGCTTTGACAAATGTGACGACGAGCCTAGTCTCTACATCAAAGAAAATGGCGGTAAGATTCTTATTATTGTTTTATATGTAAATGGTTTTATTTTTATAGTGAATGATGATATCCGCATTGATTATTTCAAAAAAGTCATGAAAATTGAGTTTGAAATGATAGACTTGGGGCTGTTAACGTATTTTTTGGGCATATAAGTGAAGCAAATAGAGAATGGTATTTTTATTTCTCAAGAAAGGTATGGAGCAGGAATTTTGGAGAGGTATAATATCCATCATAGCAAGATCGTACCAACTCCAACCATCATGGGGTTGAAATTAAGGAAAGAAGATTGTAACAACAATGTTAATCCGACATTATATAAAAGTATGGTTGGAAGCTTGGTGTATTTGACATCTACTACACCCGATATAATGTATGAAGTGAGCTTGGTGTCAAGGTTCATGGAGACACCCAAGGAAACACATTGGCAAGTAGCCAAAAGGATTTTAAGGTATGTCAATGGGGAAAAGGAATATGGTATTTTATACACTAGTGCAAATGATTTTAGCCTAGTTGGAGACACTGACAATGACTAGGGAGGAGGTGTTGTTGATAGAAATAGCACGATAGGATATGTTTTTCATTTGGGTTCGAGAGCCATTTCATGGGCCTCTAAGACATAGTCAATAGTGTCATTGTTAACATCAGAAGTTGAACATGTCACAACAACAACAACAACATGTCAAGAATTTTGGATGAGAAGAATGTTTAGGGATTTATTCCATGAACAAGAGGGAATAACAATTATTTACTGCGACAATAATTCCACAATTAAACTAACAAATAATTTTATGTTTCACAAGAGGAAAAAACACATTGATAGTAAATATCATTTTATTAGAGAATTTATTAGCAATGGTGAAATTGTGTTGCAACACTGCAGATCATAAGAACGGGTTGTAGACATCTTCACAAATCCATAGGTACGATAAAAAAATTTCCATCTAAGACATTGTTTGGGAATTATTAATGGCGATAGTTATGATTAAGCGAGAGTTTCGAAAAATTACTCGCAACCATTACGTTAATTACACTGGTAGCAGCCATACTTTTGGTACACAAGTAAATCAAGAAAATATGTTTTTATTACATGTTGTAGATTTTATTTTTAGGCTCAAGGATAAGAACATAAATGAAAATAGGAACAGAGTACAAATTCCCTATTCCTCAAAGAATTAGATAATTAAGAAAGAATGATAATTTAATGCAGGGTTGGTAAAACGTATCGTTCATACTTTTATTCTGCAACTGATATGTGTACTTTGCAACATCTAAAAGTTCAGAAAATTATTCTTTTAGTACAAGTGTCCATCCTATGTTTTAATGCTTTGAATTTTCATGGATTAAAATATTAAAAAGGTATTTTTGAATATACAAGTATGTAGAAATATTTAGTTTAGTGGCGGATGTAAGTTTGAGAAGTAAGGAAAGAAAATCATGGACCAATTTTTGGTGGGCGCATAAAAACTAGTTAATGGGTTTTATAGTGAGTTACTCTACAACAATTAATGAAGTGTAAGTCTCCATAAGAACTCTTGTTCCACTTGGTTAAGGAAATGAAATCTCCATATTTCATGTGAATGTATTTTCTTCTATTTTGAAATCATAATCTAAAGTATAATTTGTTGTGATATGTTTATGGAAATTTCATGTGTTGTTTGTACGACGTAACCACTTTGTTTTGCCCTGTTCTCATTGAGTGTAATTTTTCTTGAGTTTTTTAGCTATGTTTTAGTTTCCCAAGTAAATTGTGTGAATTAATCTCCAAAAATGTTGTCCTAAGGAGATCCCTTTGCGTCATCTTTCAGATTATATACCTTACTTGGACTCAATGGATTTGCAAGGCCTCAACGGTCAGAAGAAGAAGCTACATACGACATAAGATAAGTTATTAGAAAAAGAAATAGAGGAACATGTTGGGAAAAAGGGTGCCAAAATAAGGAAATATAGTGTGGATGTGTTACTTGTAGCCTATTTTGATAAGGAAAAAGAGTCCAAATTTCACGAGATAGTATAAAAACAATCCTCTTTGTAGGCTAAAATCGATGACCCACAAACTATGTATGTTAATATTATATTAAACTAGACTTACACACCTTTTAATATAATTTCATACGGGATATCATTGATCATGATATTGAGGGTGGTAGGGTATGTTGGTTGGAATCTCAGACATAGGGCCTACGATAATGGAGTGGGAAATGTCAGAAGCACTGAGAAACCCACGAGTGATGAAGAAACTTTAGGATGATCTAGAACAAGTTGTTGGAATGGATCACATAGTATATGAATTTGATCTGCCTCAACTCGTTTATTTATAATATATAGTGAAATAAATTATTCAACTCTGCCCAACAACATCTCTTA
Organism: Pinus taeda; assembly: GCA_000404065.3. NCBI lineage: Eukaryota > Viridiplantae > Streptophyta > Pinopsida > Pinales > Pinaceae > Pinus > Pinus taeda. Next base: position 8,819 of record APFE031696320.1, on the reverse strand, counting down.
TTTAGTGTTTCTTATGTTATAAATTGTAACTACTCCCACATGCCAGAGTTGGCTAAATTTAGGAGAGTCAGCTAACTGAGTCCAATCGAGTGACTTGAGTGAAGTTATATTTTGGGAAAAGTCAAATTTAGAATGTATGTGGATGTGGATTTAATTTTGGAAAGTAGTTAGTCCAAAAGATTAAATACCTCTCATTGAGTTCATTGTAATCAAGTCAACTGGAATCAAGTTTCTATAATGAATAGAGAAGAGAAGAAACTCCTATGGTTTTTGTGTGTCAATTTTTTTGTTTCTTCTCTCTTTCATTCCAAAAAATTGGTATGAGATCTAAGGTCAAATATATTAGAGTGAGGTTAAAACTGGGAGCCACAAAGAAAAAAAAATGTTGTTTCGAAGAGCCGTGAACAGCCACAACTGTCATCAACAATTATCGTCAAAGAGAGCGTAGGAGAGGAGAGAGTTTCCAAGAGCCTCTGCTGATGAGTGATAAGCCAAAAAATATTTTAGTGAAAGGAAGGAGGTGATAACAATGATTCCTTTCTAATTTTCCAGATTATAGCCTCGATCCAACGACTTCTATGCATGTAACTAGTCGACAAGTACAATTTTCTTAGCCACCTTTAGAAAAAGTGAGCCACAACTCTTGCCACAAGTTCTTTAGAGATGAATTTCTATGCTGCCATGGGTAGAAAAGTCAGTGTAAATAAAAGTAAAGGCCTAAGAATTTTTTCAAAAAAAGTGAAGAGCACAAGAAGATTTAACTAAAATCATATGAAAATTAAAGTGAAAGTAGAAAGGAGATTTAAAAAAACGTTTTATTAAACTTGAAGGAAGGTCGTTTTCATTCAAAGTCTTTGTGAAAAGGGGATTGTTTATAAACATTTTTATTATTAAAAGGGCTTTTCTTAAAGTATTTATAGAATCATTTACAAAGGGTTTTATTATAAAAGGTTATTAAAACAGAATCTGAGAAAGTTTTTTAAGCGGTTGAGTTGATTAATTTTTTTTAAGTTAAAAAAAAACAAAGGTGTGAAGTGTTTTGGTGAGCCCTGGAATTGCACCAAGAGTTATGCAACTCTCAAGGGTTTCTCAACTCTATTTATCAACCCAGGGCTCATACAAACTTCGAGGTGACAGTGCTATATGCATAGTAGATGGAATTCTACTCATGCCATCCTCAACTAGGACATTTAATCAATAGTGCTCCAAGACGATTCCTTCTACTGAATTAGAATGGAAGATAGATAATGAAGGTGAAATTTAGAAGCTACCTCTAACTATGGAAAGGATAATGCTATTGACTTTAACTTGCAAATGTTATAGAAACAATTCATGAAAAGGAAAGAGCTAAACTACTTGGAGAAAGGAAACTACATTTTCTTGCATTCATCCATCTAGTTATCATAGCTATTTGCAAAAAATAAGCTAACCTACAAAACCAAAATTCAAAATTCTATGTACCATCTAACTAGCTCACACTCGTATGTAAATCAATGATCTATTTGTGCCATATCCGTGATAAGGAAACTAACATTATTATATTTTTGCAATGAAGGAAAGTGATTGTTTGGAGTGGCCTAAGAGCTTCCCTTGATCATGAAGTCACAACTGGGGTTCAACATCCTTCTAAACTAAGTCAAAATTGCAGCAAGGATCAAAATTGGTGAAGATACATGCTACTACTAGTTTGTGATAGGAGGTTTCTACAAGTGCCCTATATTGCTATAGGAAGGCCCGTAAACATACAAGAAGGATGCTGAGAAGGTTTACAAGGTGGAAATGATGGTTTAAGGGTATAGGAAAGTAGATGGATGTTGAGGTAAATGAGTGAAGAATGGGTAAATCCCCTAGCCAAGCTCAAAGATTTTGGAAGGCCTATTTTTCACTAGGAAGGATGATCTTGGTGGTCATAGGAAAATGATATCATGAACATAATTTTAGGACAAAATTTGGGGTTCAAAAGACAAGGTGAGGAAGTCAAAGATTGAGGTGGTGAAGGTTCCCTTGCCTGCAAATCCAAATAAAATCATCACATGTATATACCCATTTAAATGCTATCTAATATATGCCAAAAATCTGATATAATCAATAAACAAACTCCTAAGCTACAACAAGTACATGAAAAATAGGATAAATAACACAAATATTATTCCAAGAAATCATAAACATAATACTTTTGGACTGTGGTTGTAAATCCTTCTATTCATGCTCCCATGAGAGAGATGAGGTAGAGGATGCAATCACATATTTTGATGGATTATTCTCGACTAGAATGCCAAAAACTAAGAAGTACTCTGAAACTAAAAGAGATACAAATACACAAGAGGGACATAATACACTAGGATTGGGCCCAAACCCAAGATCCTTAGCCCTTTGGAACTAACTTAGTGATGAATCAATAAGAAACTTCTCATTATCATTGAATACTTGAGTAATACATCACATAACAGTAAAAAGTAACAGTTCCAAGTACTTGAGATCAATATCGAACTAGCTCAAAACAAAATTAGAATCCTAATGAGATCTTATTCATGCTTATTTATGCAAGAGGATAGCTACTAGAAACTCCCTAGAAAATAGGAATATGCTTCTCCTACAACTCAAGAATTATGGATCTTGTTCCTCATTACTTTAACTTGACTGGCTGTCAATGACCTCATTAGTTTCACTTGCTTGGCTGCCAGTGGCCTTGAGCTTATGAAAGAGAGAGTGTTGTGATCTTGGGCTAATTGTGGTAGTTAAAGAGGTTGAAATATGCCTATATTCTCTCCTTGTTGTCTACTCTGAGCCCCTGCATAGAAATCATCTCAAAAATTGGTCCATTTCCTACAATTAAATCATATTATGCCACATGACATGACAAAAATCTTTCATCCTTCCCACTCATCATAATATAACAAAAAATTTAAATAAATGTGAGAAAGAGATAGTTATAAATCTGGAGGATGGCATGATGACCCTTACAATGTACCTATTGATGAGCTTCATTATCACCCCTATACTAACATTACTGCTCATCCTTTGAGAAACTAAGTCATCCATGTGCATCTCTTTCATGACCCTCATGGCCTCCCTAACATCCAAGGGCTCCTCAAATGGTTTTCCCTCTTGGGGATATAAACCTTCATTTTTCTTTATTTTTGTCCACTCCATCTACTATTTTGCTTCATTTCTTCCTTCTTGTATGCCTAATAGCAAGGGTGGAATGAGATTGAGTCCTCTCCCCTTAAGCTTCAACCTTTGCATAATCCTATTATATAAGGGTGGTCTCTCCAAGGAATTCCTTATCCTTTCAGGAGAGTGATATTCTCTGGTCAAGAGGTTGTGAGGTAAGGCATGCCATCCCCTCTCGCAGGCTTATAGAATTTATGTTCCCAACAACCTGAAATTGTTGTCAAAATGTAAAATGGATTGTTCATAGTTGGCAATGTATTTAGGTGTTAAATCAACATCATTGGAGATGATGCCATGATTTCTAATGACAACCATTTGGGTCACTAGCTCTGCCATGATATATAGTGGTTATTTTTCTTCTCTTATCATTACTCTATTCACTTCCTCAGATCTTGCTTCATCATGAGTCATATAGGATGCTAAGGCCATCAATTGTGTATCCCCTAATCTTGAATTCGGATCCCAAAAATTGATATATGTCAGTGTGAGGTTGTGTATGTAAAATTCAACCAATTTTGCTTTGTCCTCCATGTTACTTGGTTTCAAAATTCAATGAATTATTCGCAATCCTAAAAGGGCATTGATCCATGTTGTACTAAGGTTTTGTTTTTGAATTTCAACTACTATTCTTTGAGAAGGAGGGCATAAGGCTTTGATGGTTGTCTGAACTGTAATGCTCCATGGAGACACTTGTCATGGTGGAAAGTTGTGTTTATTTCTCTTATAGCTTCTCTTTCAACCTCATATTTTCTTCTTGTAGTTTCTCCTTAATTGTTGATTCTCTCATTCTTAATTCACTCAATTCTTTGCTCATTTGAAGGACCTTTTCTTCCATGAGGCCCACATCCTCTACCTTCTTAGATTTAGCAATTTTTATCCACTTTTCGGTTCTTCCTCTTTCTGTCTCTAGCTCATAAAGAAGTGGAACTGTAGTTTTTTGGGGAAGAATCCTCCCTCCTTCAATGAATTTGTAGTAGGAGCTCATGCTAGATCTTGTACTAGCCTCTTGGATCCCTTGGAAGTCCTTCTCAAATGTTCTTGGGGAGGTTGTTACCTCCTGTAGGTATTGTATCACCTTCTTCCCTTCTAGTAGCACATTCTTCTCTTCTAGCAACACATTTTTTTCCTCCTATAGAATCCTGTGTCCCTCCTGTAGCATACTTTGTCCCTCCTATAGCTACCATTTTTCTTCTTGTTGGTGTCTTAGGTTGTTTGAAGGAGGTTGATATGGTGTTATGCTGCCTTACATATGCTATAGGAGTATTTTTTGTTTTTGGGTTTTTGGGAGGTGACCTCTTCATTTTTTCCTTCAGTTTGTCCTACCTCCTCTTTCTTACTTGGGACTACTCAATTGTGATGGGGACCTTTATGGGAGTTTGTGGGCTCCCTTGCTTGATCCTACTGCTTTCTCTAGTCTTAAAATATAGGGGAGCTTGACTTTGTCTCTTCCTTTGTGGTTTGTTCGTGGTGCTTAAGGTAGCTAAAGTTGCAGCTACCTCATGTTTACTGGTTCCTTGGGACAAATTTGTTTTCTTTGGTTATCTCGACTCAATAGTCCTCTTCAGACTTAATGTTTCTCTTTCTTGTTTCCCCCCTCTTATTTTTCATCTTTTTCTTTTCCTACCTCTTCCTATGTTTATTATTCTTCCTTTTTTTTCATCTCTTCCTCTTGTACAATCATTTTTGCTTCTATCTCTATTTCATTTTGTCTAGAATTTCATGTCTCTTCCTCTTCTATCCTTGCCCCTTCTTCTCATCCCTATGTTTTTCCCTCTCTTCCTCCAAAACTAAAGGCTGGGGTCTGTGAGGGATTGTGTCTCTATTAAAGCTTATCTATCCATATTAATGAATTTTGATCAAATGACATGGATTCTCAAGTTGTTAAAGGCATCCACGACTATTAGATTAATAAGGCCATGGCAACCTAGGTGTTGGTGTTTCCCCTCTTTTACTTTTTGAGTCATTTCCCTATAGGAATGCAAGAGGAACTATGGTACACTAAGTCTTTGAAAAAGAGGAAATTTTTCCTTTAAATTGAGTTCATGAAGTAATACAAAATGGTAAGCATATACCAGGCTCAGTCTTTCCTCATAGGATATGTACTTCAGAATATGGTAGGCCACCTCATCTGAAGAATAAGGTAGGATTTCCCTCCTAACTCCATTTTTGTCCTTAATAGGTTTTTCAATCGAGGCAAAGAAATTATTTTTGGCAGTGACACTAGTGTCTTTGTCTTCTCTACTCCACTCGATCCCTAGAGGTAGGTTTATTAGTTTGCTAATTATTTCAAGGATGAGTGAGATAGCCAATTCCCTCACAACAGTTGCAGTGTTGTCCTCTATTTGGGAATTCAGAGGCATGGAAAATTCAAAGGCAAGGTCATCATCATACCCCTTCAATAACTCGAAGAATCCTAGCCACTGGTGTCTTTTAAAAATGTCTACCACAGGATGGTGTAGGTTGATTCTCTTAGTATCTGAGGGATCCCTCCTGTTAACTTCTACCCCCATCTCTTCTTTATGTTATTAATTGAGTGAGTGAGATATTCTTATTAAGTGGAAAAAATGAGTCAAAACTTTCTTGTTAATGACAATTGCCTATGTTTCTATCACTCTACTACTCCAATAGACCTTTTAATTGCACAGTTAGATTGCCATTGTCTGTAGAATTGAGTATATTTTCATGAAATTTGATGGATGGATGAGGGAGATGGTGATAATTACTTCTTGTCAAGTAGTATGGGAAGAACATGTTAATTTGGAAATAAACTCGAACCTTTGTGGCCCTTTTTCACTTTCTAAATCTTCCTGTAGCAGTCTCTTGCCCCTCTTGTAGCAATTGTAGGCATGTCTGTAGCTCCATCCTATTGTAGTTGCAGAATAGGGTTCAAAACTCCTCGGTGACACACCAAGCTTGTCCTCTCCCTAACTATTTTTGAAATGAGTGAGTATGTAAAATAAATCGAGCCCAAGTACATAATATGCCATTTTTTAGTTGAGGCTTGGAGCGTTGTGGTGACCTGGAATCACACGAGGTTCCCTCTTTTGGACCATTATTCCAACTCTGAGTAATTATTTCTCCTTCCCTCGTAATCACCACCCACTATTTGTGATCCCAACTCATCTGATGTGACATATCCATGTTGCATGAGTTCTCACCATCACTTTTAGGTCACTAGCTGAGTGTGGCCAAGTTAACTAACCACCTCCATCTTATTAAAAAATCCTCTCTCGACATTCATAGATTTCCGTTATTCATACATAGGGAGGAGGTAAGATTTTTCCATACATGTGCCTACCTCAACATCAAATTGCTACAATTATTTGCATGTTGGAGTTGGACCATATCATTGGCATCAAGGGAGTTTACCTGTTGGTTTATTTCCTATGTATTTTTCATTTCTACTTATGACACTTTGATTGTTGTGTTTTTTTTGTGGGTTGCAGGTACCTCATTAATGTTCAAGTTATTATTTCTCATGGGAAGTATTCCTGGGAGTTATATGGCTTCTTCATAGTTGTTTCATAAGGTTCCATCATCCCTTTTGATGAGAAACAACAAGATCAATGTTTTACGTGATGGATGCATAGGCTGCTAAAAGAGGAAGTTTCTCATGCTATAACAATCCTTTCCTTTTCCTCTAATGTCTTCAATTTGCATGGAGGTGATGAGAGAAATTGTAACAAGTGCAAGGAAAATTATAGGATCATGAGGGAGTAGTGTAGACTTATAGAAATGAAGGTGATGGCTTCTATGTTTTTAAACAAATATATAAAGGTGATGGCTTCTAAGGATGAGTGATGGATGGATGATGGACACTAATGGGGGAACCTTCTTCATAATTTTTAAAGTCATAATGTCCTTTTTGGGTTTCCCTTTCCCTCTGATCTCCCTCCTGTAGCTTTTCAGATCCCTCCTATCGCTCCACAAGACCTTCGTGTAGCAATTGCAAGTCCTTCCTGTGGCAGTCTAGAGAAGAGGTGAAACTAAAGTTTAGGATAATGGGATGGTAGATATTGGTGATCAAATGAGTGGATATTATGGATAGTAAGTGGATGGATGGATGGATGAAATAAATAATGAAAATTTTGGCCCTCTAGCCATGAAATCTTTCATTATGTATAATCCTGCAAAATGGAAAAAATGTTAGAAGACATGGCGAAAATATTTCCTTGTGTTTTCTCTTTTCTTTTGTTTTTTTACTTTTTCTTGTGTCACACAGGCTGCCTGAGAGGAGGTTTTGATCCTACATGTCTGCCTTAGTTGCCATAAGAGAGGCTTTCACCTAAGGATCTTTATTATTATTATTATTATTATTATTTCTATCGTGCTACCTCAGAGAGGTTTTCATCCCAAGAGTTGGCCTCAGATGCCTCATAAAGGTTTTCATCCATGCCTTCTGTTTTTTTCTTTTCTTCAACAAAAATATCTAAAAGTGTTAAGGGCATGATTTTATAACACTCTCAATCACATTGACTTCTCCGCTGATGGTATTGATGAATTCTGCCTTAGACATAGGTTTCATGTATAACTTCAGCCTATAACCATTAACAAGCAAGAGGATCACTTCCTCATCAATGGTTCTGATTTGGACAACTCCATTTTCATGACATTTTTCTACCAGGTATGGGTCTAGCCATCTTGTCATTAGTTTTCCTTTGAAATATTTGAACATAGAATCTATAACAAGGCCCAATCCCCTTCTTGAAAAACCTTTTACTTGATATTATTATCATGTCATACCTTCCTTTGAAATTTTATAACTTCAATGTGGAGGAGGGCCTACATTCTGAAACCATCCAAGCCATTCAATTGGAGCAACCTTTCCCATTATTCTCTAGTGACATCTAAGTCCAATTGGGCTGCCATTCTCAAAGTGTTATATTCAAACTCAATAGAAAGAAGAGCTTTCTTCCCATAAACTAAATAATATTGAGTGAACCCATTAGTTGTCTTCCAAGTGGTGTTATAGGCCCATGTGGCCTCCACTAATCTATCTACCCAATATTTCCTGCTTCTTATCACAACCTTGGTGAGGATTCTCTCCAATGCTCTATTTGTAATCTCTACAGTCCCATTTTCTCGAGGGTCATAGGAAGTAGTTGTTCTGTGTTTGATGGTATGCTGCCTTAAGAGATTCCAATCAAATGTGATGTGAATTGAGCCCCCTGATTGGTTACAATATCCCTTGGATACCCAAACTTGTACAATTTTTTTTACCTTAAGAACTCAGCCACTTTCTCCTCTATTTCTACTTTGACAACCTTTTTCTCAACCGACTTTGTCAAGTGGTCATTTCACACAATTATGTACATTTCCTTCCCTGATGGTGGATCAATTGGCCCAATTAAATCCATGCCCCACCTGTCAAATGGATCTGAGGAAACTTGAGGTTGTAGAGGCATCTCATCCCTCGGTGTCAGTTTCCCCATCCTCTGTAACGTATCACATTTGTTGGTATATCTTCTTGCATCTTGATGTAGAGTGGGCCAATAATATCCAGCTTGTAAAGCTTTGAAAGTTGTTCTCTTAGTATCAAAATGAACCCCATAGGTCCCATCATGGCAAGCTGAGAAGATGTCAAATTCCTCCTCTTCCTGGACAAATCTCCTTAAAATATGATCTGGTCCTAGTTTGGAAAGGTT
>APFE031696318.1:0-11443 GCA_000404065.3 Pinus taeda | reverse complement strand
CAATTCAAGTACAACAAGGATTTGATATGGATAGGACATAAGGGTGGCCAAGAAACTCTTTATTATCCCTGGTAAAATGTCCAAATGGGATGACAAAAAGAATGAGACACTCTTTATTATCCCTGGTAAAATATCCAGATCGGATGACGCAAAGCATGTAGGATTTTTCTTCACCTTTTGATGGACATCTGGAAGTTCTAATTCTGGTTTAGTAGGAGAGATTAGAGACTTACAATTATGCTCTTCTCTTTTCTAGTTCGAAGGTCTCATTCCAGTTGGAAGGTTGGATTTGGAACATTTTTAGTGGGGATTTGTTGTGGGAACCTGAAAGCTTGACTTTAGGAGAAGGGAATACAGGACTTATTGCAATTTGGATGTCGACCTCAAGCATATTCCTAACTTTAGGCATATTCCCTTGTGGAGTTTTTCAAAGGGATGTTTTCTTAGACAATACAATCTAGCCTAGGACTACTCTCCCTTGGGCTGGTCCTTCAGGTGTTTACAGAGTCTGAATAGCTTCTTCCATTAGATCTTGTATGGGTAAACTTGTTTTTCACATTTTGATATGATAGAAGAATTTTGGGCTAATACTCAAATTATTTACTTTGGATGAAGTGAAAAGGAAAATCACCAAAGCCAGATTTTTTATTCAATTAGATGTTGTGAGTTCCTTTGTGACAAAAGTCAACAAATTCTAGAACAAGAGATGGGGAGAATGGAGAAATTTTGAAGGGATTGGAAGCAAAATTATGAAAAAGAACTAAAACCAACAAGAAAACAAATGCTTAGGATGATACCTAGCTGGACAAGCATAAAAAGAAAATAATCATTGTGGAAGTAGGGGAAGAGCACATTAGGTAGAAACTGCAAGATCAAGAAGACTCAATATAAGAATTCCATGAGAGAGTTTGACATTTGGAGCTGGAGTAACATCCTAGGTTTGCATATCTAAGGTCCCTTGTGCCTCACCATCAATCTTCTTTGGTTCCTTTGGACAAGAGGAAGCAATAGCAAAGGATGAAGACTCTGTGGAACAACATTCTTTGCATTTCAGGAGAGCAAACCCATCCATGGTGTCATCAGTTGTAAGAAGGAAAATGACTACACACTTTGGGCATGGTAACAAAAATGGTTAATATCATGATGTATTTCATGTTTGTGATTTTTCTAGACCATTTTATAAGGCTTATACTCGCCAAATAGTAAATAGTATAAAATTAGCAATAGAGTAGTGATAATAGGACAACTAGGGAACAATTACCCACATGAAGAGATGTTGTTTCATGGAATACAATGATAGCAGGATATGGTATGCATGAAAAAAGTGAAGATGCTCTTGGTCTTTTTTGCAAAATGAAACAAACATGTATCAAGGTCTAGATATCGTTGCTCACCAAATTTCAAAAAAATTAATTACGAATAATTTCATTTTGGCAAAAAGCGAAATGTAAAAATTTCGAGCTATACAACACTAGAATCTCAGAGTACTCCAGAAGGGAAAATGTTCGGATGATAAGGTCTATCGACTCCACAAATTTTCACAAATTCTAGGCAATTTAGTTTTTTTCACTTGTTTAAGGATTCCTCGCAGCTCGGTGCTTCTTATATCAATCCCAAAGACTTGGAAATGCCTCTGGGTATTTAGAAATGATACTTTTGGTCGTAGGTGATCATTTGTGTGTGATGCACTCATTCATATCTATTTTATTGACATGTAAACATAAAGAGATCCGAAAATCATTGTGTCATATGGATGGGGTCAACAGTAATTCTCTTACTTGAAATTTGTTAGTATTATTTTCTTGAGTCGAGGATTTTGATTCCAGTCATATTATTTGTTATGTTTCTGATATGTTTTATTGAGTCCAGCATTTTTATTCTAGCCATATTATCTGTTATATTTCTGAAATGGTTTATCTCATGGATAAACATATCTCTCTTAAATGAATGAAAAAGCTTGTTTTAAATGATAATGAGGGGCATATTAAATCTTGATTGGATTCTAATTGCATAATACAAAGAAGAGGGCATCTTATTACTTCTATTTGGCATAGAATTTTTATTTTCATCCATTTAAAGGGAACACAAGAATTCATAGAAAAGTTAAAACTATAGCGCATTTATTTTCTTGCTCTTATTTGAGGATGAGATTTGCTTCCTTGTTTCATATGGTAGCCAAAGTACTATCTTTTACCCTCTTATTGTTAGATTGCTTGTCATTGTTCAAGAATGTTATTATTGTTTTTTAATAAAGAGTTGTTTGCATGCAAAAGTATCAAATAATGAAATAGGAATGAGGGAATGTGAATGATAAAAAGAGTTGTGCATATGCAAAGATATAAAAAGGAGTTGAATGAAGTGGGAAATAAGCAATGAGAATGATAAAAATATGAGATTGAGAACCCATCCTTTATCAAAAAAAGAATGAGCCATCATCAAACCATTACATGATTTGATTCCAATGGAGAATGGAATGATGTGCAACTGTAAATTCCAACCAAGTCAAGATGCAAGTAAGAATGAACCATCATAAAACCATTACATGATTTGATTCCAATGGAGAATGGAGCCAAGTCAAAATGCAAGTAAGAATGAGCCATCATCAATCCATTACATGATTTGATTCCAATGGAGAATGGAATGAGGTGCCACTGTAATTTCCAACCAAGTCAAAAGCATCAAACCATTACATGATTTCATTCCAATGGAGAATGGAATGAGGTGAAACTGTAATTTCCAACCAAGTTAAAATGCAAGTGGATTGCCCAGCAAAGTGTAAAGGGAACGAAAAACTCGCATTTCATTTTTCAAACAAGTGCTCAAATATGAAAGCAAGAGTCAAGAATGAAGATGAAGTTGTATTTGAATTTTCAATTGGATAAGTTTCACTCACATGAGTGAGTTATTATAAAAATTAATTAAACGCTTATTATTCACAAGTCTCAAACTTGCTTGAAACGTCAAAATCTTTTGTGAGTCCAGAGCTTTGAAAAGATGAAGAGGCTTATTGGGTAGAGGAAAGGATAGGAAATAAGAAGGCCAAGAGCAATGAATTCTTGTTATAAATAAAACCTTGATCTTCAAGTAAAGGGGGGTTCTTTAATATTTCTTGGTGATTAATGCAAACTACTATTAGCTAGTTGTTGTTATACTCTTTCAAAAAGTAACTGTGTGAACTATCCTCTCTTTCTTAGCTTTATTCGTGCTTGTGAATATGAGCATATATTTATTGGTGCCCATGGATTCTTAACTTTATTGGTGCCTATGGATTTGAGCATACATTTATTGGTGCCTATGGATATAAGCATAGAAACTGTGGGCTATTTTCTTATTCTTATGCTTATTCTCACTCACATTTTAGCCTGCAAACTCAGGTTCCAGAATAGGGAGTTTCATTATAATCTTGAACTTTCCTAATGCCTTCTAACTATGTGTAGAATGTAGTTGTAATCTATTTTCTCTATTCTTTTATGTTTAACAAATTTCATTCCAGTCTGGTTGTGTGACAATGCAGTGTGCTTCAACATTGAACTACAACAAGGTCTCCTCCCAGCTTTAAGTATGACAACAACTATGTACTATGAATAATTAGTATCTATCTCAAAACATTGTTGCAAATCAGGAAGGGAAATCACAAAGGCTGAACAAAGGGCATCCTTAAGTTTCTAAAAAGATTAGTCAGCATCCAAGCTCCATGAGAACCTTTTTTATTTATCAGACAAATTTAGCACGCAAGCTATATGTGAGTGGACATGAGTTTCCAATAAATAGAAATTCATGCCACTCATAATGCTTTTGAGATATGATTTTTTTTTTGGGACAAGTCAATCCTTCAAAACTTTTGCCTCATTTGGATTTTCATGCACAATAAATTCATCAATAAGGAAGGCCAAATATAGAACTACTTGGGTCATGCAATATCTATGGCAAATAGCTCGTTGTTAATATACAAACTCTGGTAAAACTGACGATGGGGGAAAACAAATTTTTTAAGAGAGGTCGTCGCAGAGAAATCACTGTGCGAGCCTTTTTACATGGTAGAAAAATTATTCTCTCCAATATACAAAAATTATACTCTCCAATATATATATAAATTATTCCCTCCAATATATAAGAATAAAGGTTAAAATCCAACACAATGCATGATATCACAACAAAACATTTTCCATGTATTAACATCATATAAACGAGTTTCTCCATCTAACACATCACATTTACTCAAACTTATTTATGTACGTCAACCTTCTATTTCATATTCACACAAAATATTCCTTTCCCATACAACTTTTCGTAAATGAAAATAGTTACATATTGTAGATACATCCTATGTATTCCATAATCTATGCCAAAAAAGTAAACTAGAATCCAAAAAACGGGCTAATACATCCGAAGACCAAAAAGAATTGTATCCTGAAGAAGTTAAAGCTTGAATTTCCTACTAAAATACATGACTACTGAATCCCCTCTGTAAAATGAAAACACACTAATCATAAAAATGGGTAGGACATCTATGGAAATAACATGCCATGTAATATGCCAAATATCACATTAATTCACAATTATTATAAATATAACCGTCTGATCTTATTCTTTGGCCTTCTTTTCCGCATGCATCGCTTTCTTGGGATTTCGAAGAGCCGCCCTTTTTATAGCCTTGGCAAGCTTCTTGGTGGGAGCAAGCTTCTTGATAGGAGCTTCTTTCTTCACAGTTGCCCCCTTCTTAACAGGTGTTTCTCCCTTCTTTACCTTTTTAGTGGACGCTGCAGGCTTCAGCTCAGAGACCTTAAGAACCTTGGTTACTTTCGCGGGGGTTTTCACATAATTCTAAACATTCTTGAGCCCAAAAGCTTCCTTGGGCTTATATGCAAGCATATTGGCTAGGGATTTTGGCTTCATAGGCTTGGCAGCCTTGGGCTTCACTGACTTCTTCAATTCTTCCAAAATTTTGAAAGAGTTTTTAACCTTGGTAAGCTTTCTAGATCTCACAATATTTCTCAATTGAACTATCATTGAAATTGGTAGGGAATTAGGACTGGTACTTTTTGCCGATGTAGCCTGCTATGGCATAATGGCTAGACTTGGTCCTCTCCTTCAAACAAGTAATCTCTTTCATGATCATCTGCAAAATAAAAATGAAAAATTTAAGACTCCTAAGTTCAAAATATAATGCGGGAAGAAAAAATCCAGAGGCCCAAAATTGAAACATGAAGATATGTAGGATGAGAAGGTGGGGGTTTCAATCCCTCAGAAGCCCTCAACTTCCTTTGTTTCTCAAAATTGTTGACTACAAGATTTGTCATTGTCTTAGCTGAAGCCATTTGTTTATATGGCCAAATTACTCGTAAACTACAAAAAAATTGATACCAGGAAACAAGATCTCATTACACAAATTGAAAGTGCGAAGATAAATGTTGAGAAAATAACATTGGATGGTAGAAAATTCATTTTTAGTGCTACTTATATATAGAGCGGAATACAAGGGTCCCTAGAGATGATCACCACCCTTGGAGCGGGCGGAAAGTCACCAACTCATTTTTCCACCATGCAGTTCATTTGAGGGTTGGAGATGGCCTGCTTATCCTCCCAAGGATTGAGCATTCAAAGAAAGATTCCTTCTCAATCGTTGAAATGCAGGCTTCGTCTTGGAGACCTTGGTGGTTAGATTTTGTTCTCCTCATCCTACAACAGAATAACTTAAATGAAGTAAGTATCCAAATAAGAAAAACAAGAAAGAAGCTCAAAATACCATCTACAATAGGTAACTTTACCTGCAAACCCAAATGAGAACTTGAAATAGTTCCTGTAATAGAATGAGAACTTGAAATAGTTCCTGTAATAGATGTCCAAACCTTGGAGAGATGGAAGAATTCCTCCTCACACATGGAAGATCTAGAAGTAATAAACACGCAATGAAACCCTAGCTTACTGAAAAATTGCAAACCATGGTTTGAGTCACGAGAAATCCAAGCTCGACCAGAGGTACGAAGGGTGCGAATGTGGAGAGGGTGGGGGTTGTTCATTGAGACCAGTCAATCTATAGATTGACGATTCTACTAATCCTGAGCTTTTGATGACATCCTTGTAATGATATGTATCCAAAATTAGGCTATCAAAATGAAGGATTTCCTTCAATGGAAAATAAGCATTGAACTAATCTGCATGATCTACATCATCTATAACCGCTAAAGAGTTTCTGAGCACTTCTATGCCTTCATCAATGTGATCTATCGACACCTCTATATGAGCTAAGTCTTTTATTAGTTTGGTTTCCAAGGAATTTAAAAACCTTCTACTTGCATTCTCCCTAACATCAAATAAGCAGCATGACTCTCCAAAATTAGAACTCTTCTTATTGAAGAGTTCTTTGGATAATGTTGTCTTGCCTATTCCACCCAAGCCCACAAATCACATGACCTTCACTTTTCCACTCTACCCCTCCTGCAATGACAGGATCTTTTCAAAATCTACTACTTTCTCTTTAAGACCAGTTAGATATCTTTCTACATTCAAACTTATTTTTTAGAGGCTTTTTAATGATACATTTCACATGATCATCCAACAGCTTCCCCTGTCACTGTAAATTCAAAATAGAGCCAAAAAAACATAAGATGTATATCAACACCTGTTAGATTAATAATATGAGTAGAGAGTGCTACGAGTTCCAACCCATTGTAGGTTTCGAGTTTAAAACCGCTTATCTCCCAGATGCCTTTGAGAGCTTTTCTCCAATATTCAAGCCTTTCCCGGTTGTATCTGCCTTTCTGTTCATGCACAGTTAGGGTTTGAACATATGTCCATCTAAGATCAGAAGGTTTCACGTTATAAAATACAAGGATGATAATAGCACTAGACTTTCATATAAGAGAAAGTTGATCAAGACACCACCTCGACTCAGCATATCGATGAGAGAAGATGGTGATATGAGCAGGGGAAATTCTGATGGAACCTTCAATTTGAGGAGATAACACCTCTCTTTCCTGGAACATAAATATGGTAGCTAGCCAGATGTCAAACGACATAAGCTAGACATCAAACAGTAGAAGCTATGTAGCCAAATGTCAAACAAAAAACCATATGCCAGATGTCAATCATAAAATGAAAGTGTAAACTACTAAACTAATTCAAAAGAAGGCCTATCAACCTAATTAGATTACATATTAATCAAACAACGTATTCCTTCTGAATGATTTAGTGCAAGGTTACATATTGGGTTACATATTATTCATGCAACTTATTACGTCTGAATACCTCTTCGTAATTATAGTATTAGAGTGATCCAATGACTCAATTGGATGTGAAAAATACATAGGAAGAGTGGTTGATTTCGAATTACAAAACTAATAAAAGTCTCGGTGAATCTTTCCATCTTGACCAGAAGAACAACAGGACTATTCCTCCTCTCATTATCGAACTGGAACAAACTATCTATGGGAAAAGAATCTCTCCCTAGCATTGGTTACTAAGGTTCAAGTGGTGGATAAATCCACTTGATGAGCAACAGAAACAGTGTGATAGAGCAATCACAATGAGAGCACAAGAGGGTCAACGTGTACAATGATAACCCATATGCCGACTATTTACTTCCTCTTTACCCACCTGAGAGCACAAGAGAGCCATTGTGTACCATCATGAGCCACATATGGACTCTGTTTACTTCCCAAGCTTTCATTATCATGTCCAAACCACTACAACATCTAACCCTTACATTAATTTTGGGTGAAACATAAAAAAAATCTTTGTTTGGAAACATGTTAGTTAAGAGGTACAATTATAAATTTATAAGAAAATTTTATTTATCATTGGACGACTTTACAAACATGAGTAGAGATGGCCATAAATATTGACTCTGTAAGAAATATTGAATGTTTTGTGAGGGTGAATATGAATTTTTTATTTTTGGTGTTAATAATTTGATTATTTTTGGGCTTTTTTTGAGTTTTGGAATTTTAAGGTATTTGTTTTGTTAATTTTTTTAAAAATGTAATAGGAATTATTAAAATAATGAGTTTTGAGCTATATAGATGACAAATCCAAATGCCCCAAATTTTTTTAGAATCTTGAATTTGTTTATACATTAAAAAAAATGAAAAATAACAATTTAATTTAAAAATTTACCATCTATTTCCAAAACAAAACCAAAATATAAAATAGAACAAAACCAAAAAAATAATAAAAGATAACCATCTAATCCAAAATTTAACCATATAATTCGAAAACAAAACAAAAATTTAAAACAAACTAGGTGACTTGTCAACTAAAACTCTCCTTTAATATCGAAATAGAAAAAGAATATGGGTTCTTAAAGTAACATTGTGGACATGGTAACGAAACTCACTCAGAATGAATAAAAAGCACATTACTTCAATGAAACCTCTTTCAAACTCTAATTAAAAGGGAAAGAAGTAGATTCTGGAGCATCACAGATAGCGGGAGCCAAAGGAACTAAACATTATCATGATTAACTATTACGAATGGGATATCCTACCTACTACCAGGTAGTTTCAAAACAAGACCATAATATAAAACAGTAAAAAAAGATGCATATTTAGACCTACAACATTTCAACACTACTTAGCAAATAGATAATGTTCACTTGATGAAAGTTCATTTTTGGACCACATATATCTACAATATTGATCTGATTTGGTATTTGCATGGTCCTGGACCAAGTATATCAGCTAGATTTTTTTGGTCCCCTATTTGCACGATTGTGGTGAGAATATCTTCTTGATATTTTCTGCCCAAACCATGAAATCAAATGAAAGTATAAGTTTCCAAAACAACCATATTTGTTGGTTGTTGAGTCAGGTTTTTGGAAAAGGGGATTAGGGGATTATTTTTTCCACGGGACAGGTACTTGGATTCGGAAACTATAAGGGCACCCTGCATAGAAATATCTATCAGGGATAGAAAACTGCTTTTTTCAGTTATGGTGATTGCTAATGAGAAGAAGAGGATGCAGCAGCAGGAGAAGAGTATGAGGCCTCCTTTTCCCTTCAAAGGACGAGTGGCCATTGTAATAGGTGCCTCCAAGGGGATTGGCAGGGAAATGACCCTTAATTTGGTGGCGAAGGGAGCCAAAGTGGTCATCCATTACTACTCCAATCAAGCCGCCGCAGAGGAAGTCCCTTCCATTATCAATAACAAATCCTCTTCTTATGTTATCTATCGATTAAATACATTTTTAATGTGAAATTGGGTAGTATATAGTTTGAAAGATTTGAATTTTGTTTTGATATATAAATTGTTAAGTACCTATACCTCAACGTTTACTTCAATTTAGTGTTACAGTCCTGAACATCTTGCAGAATGCCAGCAAAAGGAAATGACGAAGACACATAAGCATGGCCATTTCACATGTGGGAAGATATGCTGCAACGTCTTCATCCTCTTGCCATCTTTTTCGTTGGATAGAGAATCTCATTGATGATTTGATGTCGTAGCCATCTGTGACTCAACTTAAGCAAGCTGTGTGCAAATGGAATTTTAGACAGTGAGACATTTCCTACTATTGAGACATTGAGACACTACCTAGTTAAACGAACTGCCTACTATTGAGACGTTGAGACACTCAGATCTTTACAAGAGTTGCACATACTGAGTGAGATGTGTGAAGGTGAAAAACATACCAGGATTGGCACAGTGGATGAGGCGGTCGGAGCTTGCGGTAAAGATTTGGAAGTGTTAGAAATATTTCGAGCGAATTTGATTTTCATTTTCATGGAGGGGAGAGGCCAAGAGTTATAACTTTTGCGAAGCTATTTTTGCCAAAGTAGGTTCACACACCGTGAGGCCGATTTTGTGAACCTACCTCCGCGCATCGCGAGACTATCTTCCAGGCTTGAATTTCGCACGCCGCTAAACTATTCGAAAGACTTGAAGAATACTAGCAGTAAAATTAACAAGATAGGTTTGAAGCAACACAAAACTTAGTATTCATTTCTTCAACACGAAAATACATCTACATGAGACTGCAGTTCATTTACAAAGTAAAATAATATTTTACAGAGATTTTACACACCCACCAAAAATTTCTCCACAATTTTCTCCATAGAGATTTGTGCTCTTTTTCTACTTGATCCCTAACCTCTCTACACAGTCTTACTTTTCTACGCTCTTCTCGTCAAAATGAGTTTTTTTCTCCATAGAGACTTGTGCTCTTTTTCTACTTGATCTCTAACCTCTCTACAGAGTCTTACTTTTCTACGCTCTTCTCGTCAAAATGAGTTTTTTACATCCATATTTAACTCAACAGACAATTTTACATTTAATTCATGACAGTGAAATTAATTTTGATGTTGTTGTTGAGTGTGATCAAATGTCCCTGTAGTGTGGACAAGGTTGTTGAATTAATGCTTGCCCATATCATTTTACCTAAGTACATACACTCTTTAAATGCCTTTTCTGAGTTTCTGAATGGTTCATGTCTGGCTTCGGTCCTTCTATCTTCAGGCTGAGATGCAACCTACAAAAATGTGTGTAGAGACAAAAAATGCAAGAAGTATGTCTGACGGGTTTGTGGTGGTTGGGATTATTATTTTCAATAGGAAGCTCCCCATTAATGAATGCTCTGATTTAGAAGAGCTATCGCGTATCGAAAAATTGATAGATAAAATTAGCACAGCCAATATATTCTCTATTATTTATGAATGAGGAAAATTACACACATATTTATACAATCAACAGTCTCAAGATAGGAATTCTATCTTGGACGTACACTAGTGTGGTTGAGAGATTCTCTCAACTACACACTAAACTAGGAGAAACTAAATTCCTATTATGTAGGAACAAACTCCTCAAATGGAGAATTACAACCATAGACAAGTAGGAATTAATTATTTACAACTCCCCCCATTAATGACTACTTGTCATGATAGTCAAATCCACCACCATCAGGCGAATTGCATGTACTGAACTTCCAAAAACACAATTTTCTGCCCTCGGACAGATGCACAACTTCTCTGATCTCGCAGATCCCCTTGAGGGTGAATTAGCGTGATCCTGAATGTAAAACCAGTGCCCATTGGTGCGATTAATGGCCTAACAGACGCATCAGTTGGCCTTCCTGGCGCTGCTGTCAACGAAAAAAGCGTGCCAATCCCATTCTACTCAGAAAAATCATCTGAGTCCGAGCCAGGTGTTCTGCAGTCCACCTGCTCAATTGAACACAAATCTCTCGTGTACACACATGCACAAAGGCACACTGACTCAACTCAGCCAAAGCTCAACATAGCCATGAAGGCGAGCTTGTCAAACAACATATTGACATCCATGATGCCAGCCACAAAGGTACCTCAAGCCACATAGGTGATTTAGCCACAAAGGCAATCTGCCACCACCGGGCAAATCCGCCAACTTCAATATGCCACCACCGGGCAAATCCGCCAACTTCAATATGCCACCACCGGGCAAATCCTGTAGCCACTAAGACTCTATAGATGGT
>APFE031696312.1:0-11980 GCA_000404065.3 Pinus taeda | reverse complement strand
TTTTACTTTGTTTGCGTGTGAAGTAGTTAAAAGTCTTTAACTGTGGCTGAATTACCAAGGCAGTCCCATAGACTTTGGGGCCAATCTCATGAGTTTGTAAACGTGGCTGAGTTACTGAGGAAGTCCCGTAGGCTTCGGGGCCAACCTCCTGAGGAAATACCAAGCCAGCTTGAAGGCTTGAAAGTCCTCGTAACTCCTAGAGACAGTAGAGTTGGGTCACCTGAAGAAGGAGAATCTTCTTTGATAGTACATCCTGATTCTCAACCGTTAGTAGTTTCAGAAGTTACTGGTAGTGTTGCATCTACTAGTGATATAGGTGAAGAACCGGAAATATCTGAACCCGAATTTGAAATTGCAGCTACTCCCATATCAGAGTTTGTTTCTCCAGCTTCTAGTAGTCCTAGTTCACCTAGGGTGGAAACTATAATTACCCAAGATCTTCCTTCTGGACTTATAGCTATTGAAGAACTTTCTTTTTTGGAAAACAAAGAAAGTTTTCCTTTTCCAGAAGATCGACC
Source organism: Pinus taeda (assembly GCA_000404065.3). Lineage (NCBI taxonomy): Eukaryota > Viridiplantae > Streptophyta > Pinopsida > Pinales > Pinaceae > Pinus > Pinus taeda. The sequence continues at coordinate 11,462 of APFE031696312.1, read as the reverse complement.
TATCTTAGACCTTAGGGAACGTGAATCAATATTTTACAGTCCTCCTAGGAGCAGTGCTTGGTATCGTTCATTGACTAATCTTTTGGAAAACCCGGGACTAAGTTTTTCGCCACCTCGTATTTTTTATCACCCAGCACCTAGAGATTACTATCCTTTGTTGAATATGTCTAATCAGTCATCCATGTTTTCTCAATCTCCGGAATCCTATTTGTACGACAGTCCTGTTGTTCCCGTTGGGTATCAGTCCATGTCTGTTACTTTTTCGGGAGCATCTCCTCAACCTATCGAACAAAAGTTATTAACTGGAAGTAGTGGTACTAAACCGTTGAGTGTAGAAGATATTCTCATGATGTCAGGTTCTATTCCCAATCCTCAACTGCAAGGTGCCTAGTCTCCACCTGGGGGGCAACCTCAAGGTACCCAGTATGTGCCTGGGGGGCAACCCCAAGGTACCTAATATATACCTGGGGGGCAACCTCAAGGTACTCAGTTTGCACCTGGGGGACAACCTCAAGGTACTCAGTTTGCGCCTGGGGGACAACCTCAAGGACAGTACATACCTACGGGACAGTACGTTCCTCAAGGTCAACCCCAGACTCAATATGTACCTCCAGGTCAACATTAGTATCAATATGTACCTCAGGGTCAACCTCAGTATCAATATGCACCTCAAAATCAACCTCAATATCAATATGTACCTCAAGTTCAACCCCAGTATCAGTACGTGCCTCAGGGTTATCAACCCCAAGGTCAGTACCCAGCTCAAGGTTACCAACCACCTTCGGGTTCATCATATTATCAACCCTATCCTCAACCTGGTTATGGTCCTCAATATCCTCAACCTGTTATGGGTCCATATCCCTGAACGAATTTAGTTTGGGATCCATCTCAATCCCAGCAGGTCTTGCAACCGAATGCACAGTTGTCATCTCAAACTGGACAACCCTTGGTTTCTGGTTCATCCCAGCAACCTGTCCAGTTTACTGTTCAAACTTCTGCACCTTCTGTAGTTTCTCAGTCTAGGCCTAATACGCCTCGTACTCTGCCTCAAATGTCTGCTGTGACTGCTGCAACATCTGTTCCATCTACCCCACCTTCTTCTGGCGTATCGATAGCTCCAGTTTCTATTGTCCTTGTGTCTACTCCTCAGACATCTTTACCTCAGTCTGGACCCACGGTCTACACTTCGGTTCAGATGCCTGTAGGAAGTACAATTGTCACTACTCAACCTCAATATAATCAACAACCGTACCAAGGACAATACCAATACGGTCCTGCTCTGCAACAACCAATCTATCAGTATCAACCGTACCCTGGGTATACATATCAACAACCTCAGCAATCCCAGTATGGTCTGGTTAATCCTGGTTTTCCAGGAGGACAAAATATCCCAAATGTGATTCCCATTCCTAGCTATCCTGGATATCCTCCTCCTGGGGCTAGTCTGCAGACCCAGAGTTTTAGCGACCCTAATCGTCAGTTACCGTTTATTGCAACTTTGGACTTGCCTGACTTGACGCGCCTTACGAACGATCCAATTAACCACCTTCAGTATTGGCCGCCAATGCTGCATAAGTTGCCCAGTGATATTCCTAAGTTCGAAGGTAAGCCATGAGAGGACCCGTTGAACCATGTGATGACTTATCACCTCTGGTGTGCGTCTAATTCCATTTCAGATGATTCAATTCGTTTATGACTTTTCCAGCGCACTCTAATTGGTCTTGTGGCCAAATGGTACATTGAATTACCGCGAGCCACTTTTTATAACTTTAGTCAGTTAGCTACCTCGTTTTTAACTCATTTTCAGTTGCCGATCAGATATGACAATGGCACATAATTATTAACTTCGTTAAAGCAGTCAACGTCCACTTACATTTCAGATCATATCCATGAATGGAGACGTCGACGACGTTTAGTGAAAGTTTATATCCCAGATCAGATCTTAGCTAAATGGTTTGTAAAATATTTACTGCCCAAGATCACTGAGGATGTAGCTAAGGCCGGAGTAGTTACTGAGGAGCAAGTAATTGCTCAAGCACAGTACCTTGACTTAGCTTATACTTAGTCAGGTACGTTACACGAGAAAATCCCCGATCTACCCAAACAAAATCAAATCGCTACTGCTCCTTCACAGTTTCATGCCGTTGATGGTATGATTGGTATGGTTAATACCAAAAGTGAGAAGAAGTCTTCAAAGAATTCTTCTCCTATCATAACCTTGCCAGATTCCCCGACAGGAGAGTCTTCCGTGGAACTTTCTGCCGATATTCACGTTGTAGAGTCATCTACAGCTAAATCAAAAACCGGTGGTAAGAAGAAAGGGAAGAAGAAGAATAAAACAGATAAAAATTTAAAAGATAAACCCGAAAAAGCGGAACCAACTGATGAAAAACGCAAAACTCGTTATCCGTGTCTCATCTGCGATGAAGAAAATTATACGAGAGACTGTCCTCATCGCGCAGAGGTTGCGAAAATTGTCAAAGGTTCCCAAACTCCTTCTGTCTTGAAGGATCCCTTTCCAGCTCAAGTCAGTAAGATGATAGGTTCGTCCTCCAGTGCCAATGAAGAACCCATATTGATGATGTCCCATGTTAGGATTGTGACTCGATCGCAAGATTATGGCAGTAAAAGTCCTGTTGATGGTAAAGAAGCAAAATCTTCCCATTCGAACCCATCAACCTTAGCTCCTGGTTCCGATCCACTACAGATCGAGAAACCTAATGTAGACTTAGTAATCAAACCGCCTGCCAAGGGTATACTTCGAATGTCTGCTTTCAATCCACATGTGAGAGCAGCTCAGAACTATAACATTGTTGAGGATTTAGCTATTTCACCCTCAGCAATGTCGGCTTTGGAAGTGCTGCAATCCTGTCCAGCACAACGCAAGTTACTTTTGTCGGCTATAGGAGCTGTTGACGTTCATGACTCGAACCTTATAATCTTCGATCTAGAAAATAGTGCACCGCGCTTACCTCATCAGATGGCTGTCCAGATTCCAATGATAGTCAAAAATAGACATGTTCATAGGACTGTGATTGATGAGGGAGCTTCCACGTGCATTATGTCGATACAGTGTTGGAGATCGCTTGGTTCTCCTTCAATAAATCAATCCCCGACGATTCTAAAGGCCTCTAATGGCCATGGGTTTCATCCTTTTGGCATTTTACAGGACTTACCTATAGGGGTTGAAGGTAAAACCGTTAATCTAGATGTGGAGATGGTTGATGCCCCTCTGGATTACAACCTTCTCTTGGGTCGTAGTTGGTCTTACGCTATGACAGTTGTTGTTTCATCGGTCTTTCCGCTTATAAATTTCCCTCATAATGGAAAGATCGTAACCTTAGACCAATTGTCATACTTTTCATCTGACCCAGCCTCTGCTGAGAGCATTCAGCACGTTGGTAAAGCGACGATCCCTTATAAGGATGTTGGTGTAGGGCTAGTTAAAGATTTCGGTTTACTGGGCACTTTTCCTTTTCCTCCTATCAACGCATCGTCTTCTACTTTAACCATTCATATGATTTCATCAGAAACCATTGTTAATGATGATCCTTGGATCATACCTTCTGAATCTGAGATAGACTCATTTGGTATTTTTATGCCTTTGAGTCCGTATGAACTTGCGTATCAGACTGTGTAGTCGTTTTCCGACACAACATCAACCCAAATTGACTTAATGAATGTGGTCCATGAGGAATCACTTTCGACATCAAACTCGGATTTAATAATGTTTTCTGAACTTGTTCAAATGGATGAGCAAATTCGTGAAATCCTATGCGTCGATGAGTTACCATGGGAAGATCTTCATCACAGATCTTCGTTTTTACCTGAGAGCGATCATTTTGAAAATGATTTTTCATCAATTTTTACGATTGAATATGTTAAGGACACTCAGAATCCAATGAAACATCCCGATTCTGAGTTAAACTTGGGAAATATTTCTCAAAATATTCCCCTTGACATTTCAGTTAAGCTTGGAATTGTTGAAAACGTTCATATAGGTGCCTCTTGTATGGAAGATGAAATTCAAACATATAAGGCCCTATTTCAAGAATTCCGTGATGTGCTTGCTTGGTCATATGAGGAAATGTCAGGAATTGACCCAGCAATTGTAGTTCATGAAATCAAAACTTACCCGGATGCTAAACCCGTTCAGCAATGTTTGTGTCAGATTCACCCAAGAAAAGTTGCTGCAATTAAAGTAGAAGTTGAAAAAATACTCAAAGCAGGTTTCATTTATCTGATCCCGTTAACAGATTGGGTATCGAATATTGTTCCTGTTAACAAAAAGCAAGGGACAATAAGAATATGTATCGACTATAGGGACATTAATCGCGCATGTCCAAAGGATAATCACCCTACTCCCTATATTGATCAAATCATCGACGATTGTGCCGGCAGCAAAATTTTCTCTTTTATGGATGGATTTTTCGGATACAATCAAATCAATATTCTACCTGCTGATCAACCAAAAACGGCATTCATTTGTCTGTGGGGGACATTTGCTTATTGCAAATTACTTTTTGGGCTTAAGAACGCTGGGGAAACTTTTCAACGGGCCATGTCTTACACTTTTCATGACATTAAGCACATTGTGCAACCTTATCTCAATGACTTGCCTGCTCATTCATTACATCGAGCTGACCATCTCGTCCATTTAAGAGCAATTTTTATGAGATGTAGGCATTATCGGATTAGGTTGAATCCCCACAAGTGTGTGTTCTGCATTGAAACGGGCCAGTTACTGGGGTTTGTTGTTTCGAAAGCCAACATTCGCGTCAATCCCTCGAAGGTTGAAGCCATTATCCGATTGCCTCCTCATTCAAGTCTTCGCCAATTCCAAAGTTTGCAAGGGAAAGCAAACTTTTTACGTCGATTCATCCCTAACTACGCTGAGATCACAAAGGGTTTTACCCGGTTGTTGAAGCAGAATACTTCATTCTTTTGGGACGAGATAGCTGAGAAATATTTTGATGCGCTAAAACACGCGTTGACCCATGCACCGCTGTTACATCCTCCCAACTACAACCAGGACTACTTCTTGTATCTCGCCGCTTCCTATTCCACCATCGTAATAGTGTTAGTTCAGGAAGATGAATTCGGTAACTGAACATGTGATATATTACCTTAGTTGCACGTTAAATCCAACTGAGCTAAAATACTCACATGTGGAGAAATTGGCATTGGCAGTTGTTCAAGCTGTCCAACGTTTTCGTCATTACATTTTATTACGTAAAACTACAGTTATTTCTGATTGCAACCCTATGATCTATATTCTGACCAAGCAATTGCTGGGGGGCAAGTACTCCAAATGGATTGTTATCCTGTAGGAGTTCGACTTGGAATTTGAGAAGTCTAAGTCAAAGAAATCTTTAGTTTTTGCGGAATTAATGTGTGACTTCCCACGTGCTGACACAGAAACTGTGGTGGAGGAGCCCATTGCGGATGAATCCTTGTTTCTAATCAGTACTTTAGATCTGTGGTACGTGGATATCATCATTTATCTCCAAACCCAAACCTTTCGGCCAGATCTTTCATGATCAGACCGTCGAAAAATACGATTCCAGTCCCAACAATTCAAAATTATTAGAGATACTCTTTATCGTCGTGGGGCAGACTCTATTTTTCGACGTTGTTTGATTCATGAAGAAGTTGAAAGGGTCCTCACTGACTGTCACTCTAGAGCGTGTGGCGTTCATATGTCTGGGTATGCCACTACCCAAAAGATATTGCGTGCTAGTTACTTATGGCCGTCTATATTTAAAGATTGTATTATTGCGGTCCGAAAATACCACAACTGACAAATTTTTGATCGAAAGATGCGTGCTCCACCTGCTCCTCTTCACCCTATAATTGTTGTTGGTCCTTTTGCCAAATGGGGTATCGATTTTATTACATGTAACCCTCACTCGGCCAGGGGACATGCATATATTATCCTTGCGGTAGATTATTTTACCAAGTGGGCTGAGGCGATGCTTACATTTGAGGCAGATGGAAAAACAACTACAATTTTCGTATTCAATCATATCATTGCTAGGTTTGGTGTTCCACAAGCGATTATCACTAATCATGGGTGTCATTTTCAAAATGTTATGATGACAGAACTTACAGGCCAGTTTGGTTTGCATCATGACAGTTCAACTCCTTATTATCCACAAGTTAATGGCTTGGTTGAAGCCATCAACAAAGTTCTTGTCATCATGATCCGACGAATCATTGGGATTCATTGGTTGAATTGGCACAACATGTTATTTTCAACGCTGTGGGTGTATCGAACCTCAGTTAAAACATCAACATGGTTGGTTCACTCCTTTCCAACTAGTTTATGGTTTGGAAGCTGTGTTACCTATTGAGTGCGAAATCCCGTCATTGTGAATGGCCATCAAGTTACTTCCAGCCACTTCCGAAGAGGAAAGACGTTTGTTATACTTGGCTCAGCTAGATGAGAATCGCCGCGATGTTGCATTAGCGATCGAATCTCATGCAAAACGTATTAAAGCTCAGTATGATCGAAATGTGACCCCTCGAAATTTTTCGGAAGGAGATCTAGTCTTATTGTACGATCAAGCAAATGATAAATTAGGTGCTGGAAAATTCGTGCCTATGTGGCATGGTCCCTATGTTGTCAAGCGAAAGTTAGCAAAAGGGGCCTATGAATTGGTAGACTTTGACGGGGTCTCTTTAGGTAAACCCATGAATGGTCTTTACCTGAAGAGGTATTATGCTTAAAACGAGGGAGATTTTTTACTTAGGTTAGTTTTTCCTTCTAGCTGGTGTGTTTTAGATTAAAAGTGTGCTTAGCTTAGAGAGTGAGTTTTTCGTTGTTATTCCTGCTTATATTGGTTTTACGTTTGATGTCGCAGATGTCGACGCCTCTCCAAACATACACTGGTTTCGCTGATGGTGCTTGTCGTAGTACACGGAATATTTCTTCCGTAGCTTGGTTTATCTATTCTCCCTCTGACGAGTTGGTATCTATACATGGGGTAAGCCTCGGTCAAACAACAAACAAAATTGCAGAGTATAGTGCAGTGATTGAGTTATTATCTGAATCTATTTCATTTGGGATTCAGAGTTTGATAGTGAGGTTAAGATTCTGAACTCATTGTATTATAGCTTAATAGAGTATACGCCATTAGAAATCTAGTTTTATTAAGATTATTTTTTAGAGTGCATCTCTTGGAACGTGAATTTGATTACATTGAATATCAGCATATTACAAGATCTTTAAATACATTAGCAGATGAAATTGCTTCTCAAGTGTTAAGTAGACATGTGCGATAATCATACAAGTAAATTTAAAAAAAACATTCCATAACATGTTTAACAAGACAAGCTAGTAATAACGATATCATATATATATAGGAGTGTGTCAAAAAATACATCTTCCTCGATCATAGGTTGAAAAACACCTTATGATTGGCAAAAATGATAGGTACAAAAAACAAAATGTCACATGTGACTACATAAGCGATCATCCCATCACTGGTGATGATATCGATACGAAACCACTGCACGGGCCACCTTACAAAGGAACCTCCTAAAAGTTCCGGGGACTCCAATCACATAGTGCTGAAGCTGACGAGGGATGTCGTCTATGCTAGTCTCGGGAATTTCCCCTATCAAGCGCTCTAGGTGACTCTCCAACTCGGCCAAGGTCTCTACTGATTTGTCCTGTGGGGCTGGAGCTGGTGCAACTGGTTGCTTTCTCTCGAAAGGCCGGAGAGCGGCTGGTTACTGTGGACCCACATCTGCATTTTAAATTATTACTATCAGTTTTGAGACAATATAAAAATAATAAGAAAATTAACATTAGGAAAGTGTTGAAAATGATTACCTGAGTCGTGCCACTGCTCTCCTGGAGGAAGAGCCATGTCTGGGTCTCCACGAAAGTCAATCCCAGCATAAAGAAAATCCTGGATAGAAAAAACCTGGTGCTCCAACCATTGGAAAAACTCAGGTTTGAACCGGATGACCTCGGTACCCTCGTCAGGATGACGGGCCATGACTGCGACCCATCGCATCAGTCTGGGCTCTCAGGGATGCCCAACTCCAACTGTAAGGTGCTGCGAGATGAGCATAGGAATCCCCTCCAGGCCAAAGCTCATGACTAAAGCTCCATAACCAGAAGTCTTCAGTCGTCCATTCTTGGCCCTGGTCAATTGGCCCTTCACATTGGTCAACACAGCATCACACCAGTTGAAGACGGTGCCCTGAAAGAAATGGACTGCCATACGCATCTGGGATCTGGTGGCAATATGTAATGTGGCAGCCCCGCAAAGTCTAGTAACAGTGAATGAAATCACCTTGAGCTCAGGAAGGGATATGGTCTTTATGTCTATCCCTTTGTCTCTAGACTGGCTATTGCAGTACTCTAATTGGAGACTATCGATGGACTGGCCACCCGCCCTAGCCCCGAACAGGGTCAAGTCAATGCCTCTCTTAGGAAAACCAGTCAAAAAGTATATATCCGCCGGCTCGATCTCGAGCTCGTGGCCACCAATGAAGAAACACTGGTCCTGGACGTTCCACCTATCAACCATCCACTGCAAAAAATCCACTTGAGCCCTCATGCCAGGAATGGCCCAGTATTTGTACAGTCCGCACGCCCTCAAAGCATCAAGCGAAGGCTGATGATTCCATGCGGTAGCATCCACATCCTCGTGCTCTCGTTCACGCAAATCTAGCATGGTGTACTACCTACATCAAGCTAAAAGATCAATTAGAATGCTAGAATGTTTTTTCTTTGGTCTATTTTTGAGAGTTTTTGGGTTAAAAACCCTTGCGGCGGGGCCCACACACTTCCTGTTGGACACAGTGTGTGGGACTGCACTTTGTCCACATGGAAGGTGCGGACCCTGAGCTTTTTCCCAATGGAGAAAAAGTCGGGGTCCGCAGGTTCACAGTGGTGAGCCTGCGTACCTCGAGCGCGGGTTTTTTGCCTAAAAACCCTCCTAAAAAACGAAATAAAAGACCAAATTAAAAAATGAAACGGTTGAAAAACAAGAGAAGGATAATGTGGATTACCTGGTGAAGACGGCGTCCGATTCTGACAGTTGGATTTTCTGCAATCCTCTCGGGAAGTTTTCAGAGCAAAAGCACTATTTCCTCACCCAAATCACAAATGGTAAAAATGAATGGTAAAAACCCCCTTTTTATAAGTTTTTTGAGTAAATAAATTTCAAATTTGTTTATGTTTCACTTTAAAAAGGTATTATTACGACATTTTTATCTCTTTTAAGCAGGTATGAGTAATGTTTGTGTTTTTGTGCAAGATAACAGGATTATTCAGGAAAAATCTATCATTTTCAACTAGAGCCACCTTTTAAGCCCTTTTCTAACTCCTAAAACATGAAAAGTTTGCCGAGTTTTTATTTTAAGCTCGTTAAAACGGAATTAAAAGGCAGTCGATTTACAGCTCTTTTCCGACCGTAAAAACATAAAAATATCGCCGAATTTTTGTCGTTTCAAATTCGATATTGGTTATAAAATGACATGTCCTTGGTCGTTTTTTTTACTTTTTCGGATCAAAGACACTAATAATGAAAAGTACTCCTTGGTCGTAAAATATCAAGCAGTTCTCTCAAGTATTATTTTATACTTTTTCGGGCTTGAGAGACACAAATTTACAAAAAATTCAAACTCTAGAGTCTTCTTAAGTTTTTTCAGACTCTCTAAAAATGAAACACGTTGAGTTTCTCCTATACTGGACTCGTTAAAATTTAACAGTAAAGGACCTATTCTATTACAAATAGGAACGGACCACTCCTTCTTAGGGTTCGAATTTAAACTAAGTTGGACTCACCAGAAGGGTGAGCTTATAATCAAGCATATGTTATCCTCCTCAAGCTTGTAAAAAATAAAGAGGTACTTGCCAGAAATGGTGGGGGAAAAGAGAGAAAAGTGAGTCTGTTTGTCATACTTTACAACCACTCTTGAACACGACACTTTCATTCACCTGGGTTGGGAAATCCTTTACCTAACAGTTGATCAAACCATATTGAAAGTCTTTAGCTGGTTTCTAGGTATTAACTTTGGGTCAATCATTACCAAACCATATGTTGTGTCGTTATGTGTTCGAGAGGTCAGTGCAAATAAGCCATTCATCTGCAAAATGTCTGTCATCCATCTTGACCATCCCTGAGTCAGTCTTTGCAACTAAATTTCTTCAACTTGATCTATGATTTCGTGTCGTAGGCTTGCCTGCGACAGATTGCTTTCTATCGACTTCAACTCATTATCTAGAAATATAATCTAGGAATCGTCAGTACCTTGAGATCTGCATGCCTCAATGGCAGGTTTCTCGCCTTTGACGACAGTTTACATCATTGAATTTCGATCAAAGGATTCCATGACATGTTCGACATGAACGCATCTTATGACATTTCATGGATTGTGTTGAGTACTTTGAGAGCCATTGTCATTATTGGTGGTTTCTCTCACGCTTGTTAACAGTTTACATCATTGATTGGTAATCAAGCGGTTTCTACCATGTTCGACTATGACACATTCAATCGCATGGATAGAATCGTACTGTTTCGGGACGTAGAAATGAAGACCCTGCATCTAGTTTCCACCATCCAGGTTGCGAGGAATTTTGTATTCATTGTATTATGGACTATTCATAAATAGATGGCTGCGTCCATACTGTGTCCACATGTGTCTGTACTTATGATGTGTTACGAGATCATTCCTATATCAGAGCAGTAGTTAGTCTTCTAGTCAGTTAGTCATCTAGTCAGTTTTCAGTCTCTTAGTCAGGTTTTATCTGAGCATGGGAATGCCTACCTCAGCAATGATATGATCTCATATATATATTTTGCATTGAATGTTTTTACAAGTTCCAACTAGGCTCTCCGCAAGATGATCCTCGAAATGATAAAGCACTTCACTCTTCCTATATGATAAATGAAAAATCCTCATATACTACAGACTTCGCACTTTAGGGGGCAATCTGTTACACAAAAATATCGTCACCTTGATTATTTGCAGTCGGTGTAGGCCTATCATCACCTATACCAGCTCCCTAAGCAAGTCTTAAACCTCAGCTCTTCAAAACAAGCTTGAAAAATGAGAGAAAGACATCAAAAAGGCAATGTAACTCTGGTTCCGCACTTTCTCTTACTTTTGCCTGTGGGCCCGCACCTTTTGTTCAAGGTATCTACGTACCTATACGCTCTGTATGTAAAGGGGAAGGTGCATACCCCTGTAAAGTCAAAAGGCGCAATCTTATCTTAAAAAACTCATCTTGGGTTAATTCTAGAGTTTTCTAGAAGCATTTGTTACGTGGATTGTTCGCTCCAAGTGGTTCATGCATCCCATGAGAGGAGAAACTAATCCCTTGTTGAGAGGAGCTATCCCTTTGAAGGAGGACTCTATCCCTTTGAAGGAGGAGCTGGTAATTGATCTCCATTGCACTATAAATTGAGGCATTGGGTCAGTGGCTGGGGAGGTTAGAAGCT
>APFE031696308.1:0-15775 GCA_000404065.3 Pinus taeda | reverse complement strand
TATATATATAAACCTAATTATTAAATATTATTCTAAATTCAAAATAAAATAGTTATATATCTATATTAATAGACCATTATATTAATTTTAAATATAAATTAACATAATTTCAACACTATTTAAGCTTAATTATTAAATATTATTTTAAATTTCAAATAAAACAGTGAAATATCTATATTATATTAATTCACAATTATATTCACTATAAAAATAAACTAACATAATTTCCATAATGATATTATCATTTTTAATTATAAAATATTGAAAACTAATATAAATATCATTGTTATTATATTTATCATCCACAATTAATTATAAAATCATAATAAAATAAAATAAATTCAATATTTATATTATGTGTTTTATTAAAATTTAAAATATATAAAATTTAATTAAAAATTTGAAAATTAAAATTATTAAATATATTTTAAATTAAATTAAAAGTAAATGTATATTTGCGTAAAAAATTCATTTTAGTATAATATGATAGAGACTTTGTACCAATCCAATTATTATTATATTATATATTTATATATATATTATATATATATATAATTTATATATATGGAAAAAATATTAATTCTAAAATATTGCTAATAGTAATCATTGTTTTCAACATATGAAAGATTTTATTATTATTACTTTTAATAACATATTAATTAATTTACAAAATAAATGTAATTGTCAAGCACCATAATATCTATACTCAATCTCAATCACATGCATAAAATAATGTTAATTCTAAAATTCATAGTAAGTGTGATGTGTGTGAACATGTCACTTTGTGAGTCAATATGTGTAATGTTTGTGGGTATGTGTTGTTTGTGTGCACCATTTGTTTGTTGTGTGCATGTATGCATGTGTGTGAATGTGCCTCATTGACAATGGATTGTGTGGGTGGGGTGAGTAGTTAGTTCCATGCCAATGATGGGCCATTTTTTGGGTCATATAAGCTCTCACCTTCATGTGATTAGCCCTGGTAGTAGAGCTTTTACATCTCCAAACCAAGAAGAACTTTCTATACAGTAATTTTTTATTATTTAAAACATAGGATTAACTTCAAAATATTGAAATGGGTTTTCTAGTATTATTTAAATATTATTTTTATTATATTATTATGCAAACCATGACACTCAAGGTTCAAATCCCTTATAAAGTAAAAAAGCAATAACATGATATTTATATAATAGCGTCAATTTGTAATAACACATATCAATTAATTATTTAATATTAAAATCAATACAATACAATAAATTTTATTAATTTTATTTAACATTTTCATTAAGGAACTAGACATCATAAGCATACACACTCTTCTAAATCCATTGTAAAAGTTATTATTATAGTTTTATAAATATGTATGTTGAAATAAATTAATTAATTAAAAAACACAGTTTATTAAATTAATTAAAATCTATATTTGACGTCTATGAGTCAAGATACTCAACCTTATCTCATTGCAAGTTAGATTCCATGCTCATGTTATTTGTGCAAGACATTCTTTAGAAGCTTACATTGTTTCAAATAGAGTCATCTTAGATTCTCACTTTTAGGAATGTATTCACAATGTTCTTAATGTGCTCTCCCAAAAATAGCGTCCTTCAAGACATCCTCTATGTTTTTCTTTGAGAAATTCAACCCTTACTCAGTGTAAGCTTCGAGGGAAAAAAAATAAAATCAATCTTTACCTTCACATTGAAACCGTTCACAAATTAATTACAAACAAAACTTTTAATATAAAAATTACAACAATAATAGATTATAAAGAAAAGGATGTAAAAATCTATCAATGAAAATATTTGTTAGCTTGATATTAAATCTTACAAATATCTATTTTACTTTGAAAAAGTTACTAAGTTGCCAAGCACATGTATAAAAAATTGTTGTCCATTTGAAAATAAGTAGGGAGCAATAACAATTTTAATTCACTAGTCATTCCTAAAGAGAAAATCTTCCTCTACTAGTAATATTAACAATGTCTTTTTGCTACCCATAATAATATTGGTTCTCATTATTTCATATATAAAGTAGACCAACTATTTTCAAAATTAATTATATTTATATATATAATGAATGTAAAAATATTACACAAATTTTAAATAAATTTAAATTTTCAATGTTTTAAGTTATATAATATATATATTATATATATATATTATATATATATATATATTATATATATATCACTCAATAATAGGACTAGCCTTTGCACCATTAATATTAAATATTAAATGTATTTATTGATATGCACACTCACAGAACTGAAAGAAGCAAGTAAAAAAACTACAACCCTTCAAATATAAAATTTGAAAGTCATGGACCAACATTGAACTGTATATTGATAATTTTTAAAAAGGTCAGTGTTAGAAAATATCATAAATTATAAAATAGTAATACTAAGTTAAAATGTTGTTTGATGAAGGGCAATTAAAAGATTTGTTAAAGATAATTTTGAACACAACAGTTTAAAAATGCAATCATAAAACAGATAATTTTTAACACAACAGTCTAAAAATGCAATCATAAAACTCACAAACGGTCTAAAAATGCAATCATAAAACTCACAAATTCCTTGGTCATTAGATACTTTCTCCTCATGAATGAAGAATTAGAGGGATCAACCATTGTGATGAATGAATAATGAGAGTGGTAAATTTACGAACGAAGAGGAAGAGATCAAAATTTTTACAGTATGAAAACAATCGCAGTCGATGGAGTGGATTATTCATGGACATGGTAGTTTTTCTTGTTCCCTTCAATTTGTTTGTTTATCTCTTTAAGGATTATTCATGGATAGGGTAGTTTTTTTTGTTCCCTTCAATTTGTTTGTCTAGCTCTTTAATTCATTCCACAGAAAAATTGGTTTCTCTATTTATTCAACTGGTTAACCAGGGAGGGGTGAGATTGATTAATTTTATGTTCCCTTAATTTTTGTGTTTAATTCATTTTACTTGGACATTTATGTAACTTGAATTTTTTTTCTCTGTTCAATCTACATATTAAGCATGCATGGGTATTCTTTTCTCTCAAGCACTTTAGTGTAAAGTTGTTTGTCTTATGGAGTGCTCCATAAATTTTTAGTGTAGTGTTAGATGCATCAATTTCATTTGTAGTGTTGTGTTATGCTTGTAATTTGTGTTGTGTATTTTTATGTGTTAATTATGTAAACGTTTATTTTGTGTGTCTTTGGATTTGTGTTAATTGAGAGAGAAATTCCTAGTTGAGGAGAATATGCACTGGTGGTTGAAGGGTTCACTTCATCAACAAATAATACTTTCAGAGTGAGTTGGAGTGAGTTGGTACTCATGGAAATACTTTCTTGAATTATTTTAAAAGTCATTCCTCACCCTTTTTTCTGTTTCCTTTTCTGATGAGTTGGAATTTATATACAGGAGCTAGAGTGGTGTTTCCAATGATTTTGCCGTAGAGAATGAGGATTTTCTAGCTCTTTTGCAACCACCAATTTCTGGAGTTTTTAAAAAAAACGAAAGATTACTAGGAAGCAAGGTTTGACGGCCTTGTTCTCCTCTATTTCTTGTTGCAAGTTATGAATATCTATTTGATATGTTTATAGAACATTTCCATTGTAGAATAGTTATGCCAACAGAGTCAGTTTTAGTCCTTTGCATCCATCTATGTTCACATAAGTGTTGACTATGGACCGAATGTGAGGTATTAGGTGTATTTCCATGTAATAAGTCTCACCACCCATCAAAATGTTTAGCTATTGATAGCATTGGTCTCTCCAAACTCCCAATTGAGCTCCTCCTTTTCTCATTTCATGGTTGTGTTATTTGTTAGAGCATTGGTCTCTACAAATGGCCAATTAAGTTCCTCCATTTATCATTTCATGGATGTGTTGCTTGTTATAGCATTGGTCTCTCTAAATGCCCAATTGAGATCCTCATTGTCACATATCATGGTTGCACCATTTGCTACAGCATTGGTCTCTCTAAATCCCCAATTGAGCTCCTCCTTCTCCCATTTCATGGTTGTGCAACAATTGTCACATATCCATAAGAGTTTGGTATAAATAGTTGGTTAGGTGGATAACCTGATGAAGCTAAAGTTGCTTAAAGACCACTAGCACTAGTCATAGAACCACTAATTTACGTAGCATGACCAATAGCTTCTAATTAAGTAGCATATTATGTGTGGGTAGATTAAACATGAGATTGAAAAGGTGGCTCAATCAATTGAGAGGAACCGCCAAAAACCTTCATATAGATAGACACCGACAAAAACCTTACATAAAAAAACCATATAGAGCTAGATCTAGTCATTTGTGAGAAAAACTCAACATTTTTTGTTGATTTTGCAATTTAGAAGCAACAACTCGAAGAAACCCCAGAATATACATTTAGATGTAGAGATTCCCCTCGTAGAGCTTAGCAGGAAAGAAGCTAGCTACATAGCTAGTTACAAATCCAATTGTAGATGCATTGCTAGCTGCCTACCTAGCATTTACTAGGAAAGAAGCCTACATACCCTAGATCCAATCCTAGATGCATAGCTAGCTAGTTGCATAACCCACATAGCTAGTTACAAATCCAATTCGAGACGCATAGCTACATAGCCTACATAGCTAGTTACATATTCAATTCTATTTCAGACAAAACTTTTTTTGTAATACAACAATTAATGAATGTTTTGATTTGTTAAGAAAGCACGATGAAATTAGTTTTGATGACATTTTCTCCACGCTCGTGTTGCTCTTTTCAATAGAATTCCTATCAAAGAGTGTGGGTGTCGTGAACGATATATATAGAATTCTTTTCAAAGAGTATGTGTGTCATTTAGGTGTACCAAGAAATTTTACTCTATCTTGAATATCACAAAAAATGGATTCTGCAGATGGTTATGTCCATAATCTTACGTGTTGTAGTTCCCAATAGTGCATGGATTTTCAAAAGATGTTTTAGTATTCAAGGGATAGATATGATTGTGTTTTCAAGGGCTTTGAGGACTCTTTTGATCATGAAATACCATCCAAATCTCGTGGCATGTTTGATATATATGGTTTCCTAGAGGTGCAACGCCAACACCTCATAATGATAATATAGATACTCATGTTATTCACTTTACGATGAGTTGTTTCTATAAATTCTTCCCATGTAGAGACCCTATTTTATAACAATACAAGAGGTATTCCTAAATATTTTGAAGTAATTTGACCTCTATTAAAACCCAAGGTTCGACTTAAACTGATTTGAACCATCTCTGAACAATTGAAGGAGAACATTTCTTATTTGTTAGTGTTCACTATAGCTCCTGGGGCTTCCATAAAAAATTGTAAAATCCTACCCATTCTTTTCACCTCTCTCTAGGTTGGTAAACTAAATAATATAATGTTGTCAACAAACGTTGATGAGAAATAGGAAGATCTACCCCTTATGAGAAAAGGTCATAGACGTGTCCTTATACACTAGCTTTTTGAAACATTCAACCAAGTCCTTTCATGTCTAGAATAAATAGAAATGTTGATAGAGGATCACCATTCCTGAGCCCTTTGGAAGGATGAATAGTATGATAGGGTGAACCATTAATCAAAATAGAGAAAGAAATGAGATAATGGACGCCACACACTCTATCCATTGTTCAAAGAAACCATAAGCTTGGAGAACCTGAAATAAGAATTGCCATCTAAATATTTCATGGGCCTTCGATAAGTCTAGTTTAATGATATAACTAAGAATTTTTACGACCTCAAAGAATAAATAATTTCTTGCACCATAATAACTCCATCCACAGTTTGACACCCTTCTATAAAACTAGTTTGAGATGGGGAGAATAATAATGGAAGGAGCGGTTTCAATCAATCAACTATTACCATAGAAATTTTTTTAAAAAGCATTCTACATAGAGAAATTGGTCTGAAAGCCTCTGGAATTTCAAAGGGACAGGATTTTGGGGCTAATGCTAGGAACATAGCGTTGAGTGTTGCATGAAATGATCCCAACCATCTTGATTCCTCAACTACTTCTTGAATTTCCTTGCCTAAAAATGCCCAACATGCTTGCAATTAGTATCTCGTAAGGTCATCCGGTCCAAGTGCCTTGTTCTTAGGCATGTTCATAACCACCATTTCAACCTCAGACGTGGATATTGGTCTCATTAGTGCAATATTTTTCTCACTATTAATCACTCTTGGTATGTGTTGAATCATTGTATTTATAGATAATTTTCTTCCTGAACTGTCCTCCGTCAAGAGATCATTAAAATAATGCATTGATTCACTTTCTATATCTCAATGTTGTAGTTTCTTATCTCCATCCTTTCCTCTGAAGGAAAAAAATTGTACGCTCAATCATAGCATTGTGGAAGAACTTTGAGTTACGATCTCCCTCCTTGATCCATTGTATCCTAGAATTTTACTTCCAAAGAGTCTCTTCTTGTTACCTTTTGTGCTCTATATTTTGAAGGGTCTGTGCCTCTTTTGCTATCAACTCTGAGGTTCTTCCTTCTAGAATGATTCTTTATTGGATGCTAGCCATTTTACTTTCCCACTCTGTCTTGTCTTCAAAGATATTCCAAAAGGCATGGTTATTCCAAAATTTTATCCTTTTCTTCAAATATTTTAGCTTGAGCTAGAATGTGTTCATTTTGTTGGTCCCTCTAATATCCAAATCCTTCCACCATTTGGCTAATAAATGCGTAAGACCAATGGATTGAAGCCAAAAGCTTTCAAAACGGATAGGCTAATTTAGTGGGGCTTCTTTCAGATCAATTTCAGCAAATGGGTTAGTGATGCCACCCCATGCAAGACAAAATTGAGGCTTCAATAAATATATCATTCTATAAAACTTCCTTTGATAACAAAAAATGATTCAAACAACACGCTATATGATTGGTGCCTCTACGATGATATTCCAGGTAAACATCCTATTGTTTGTTGGAATGTGTATAAGGTGCAATATCTATGATCCAATCAAAATCAGAGGATGCTTGGTCTAACCTATGAATGCCTCATTTTTTCTCCTCTAATGATCTTATGATATTAAAATATCCTCTGACCAACCATAAGACATTTCCTATCACTTGTTTCACCTTCTGTAGTTGCTTCAAAAAAACCTTCTTGTCCCTTGTACCTGGAGGGTTGCAAACCACCAATAGAAAAAAAATATTTTGTTCCGACATACCTAAATCTACCTGTAAGAATTCGATCATAAGCCATCCAGTCTTGGAAGACCACTTCACGTGGTTTCCACCAAACATCTAAGCCTCTTGCACTACCCGTAGCATTGGGAGACATGGACTCACATCCTTTCCAATAAGTGCCTGCTATTTGATTCATTTTCTCCCCTATTAGTTTTGTTTCATGTAATATAACAATCATTATGTTTTCATTTGTTATTCAGCCCCTAATATATCGGTGTTTGTATCCCTCTTATGTTCCATGAAATAATTCTCGTGATGATGAGTTGGGAAAAGGAAATGTCTTCTCTGTCATAGTTATTGCTTGATCTGTATTACCCTGGTTCACTCTAGTGTTTTGTCTCGCTTCCTTCTTCAGTGTATTTGTCTTCTTCTTATGTTCTTTAATAAGGTCCTTCAGTGTAATTTCTTTCTCCTTGTCCTTAAAATCTTGGAATGACTGATCTATTGCGTCCAATATTGAGTTTCATCAGTTTCTTTTCCACTTGAGATAAGCATTTGAATAGATCTCTCTTTCCTCTTTGGATAAGTCCCCCAGTTCTTATTGCACCTAATCATTCACCGGTGTAGCTAATACCCTCTCTTCATCTGAGAGGTTTGATGAATTTTTCTTTAGTAAAGGAGATATTTCCTCAAAACCTGGTAGTGAATAAAAGTCAAAACTACCTTGTATATCTTCCTCCTCTTTGAACTTACATTTTAGCACACCTTTTGTCTAGAGTTCATTTTGTGGGAATAATATTCATATCGATGGCTTCTATGTTTTGAGAGTCTTCTTCGATATCCTCCAGTGCGGAAAATAAATTCTTCCCCTCCAACCCCTTTGTATTATAAGAGGTTCAGTTCTTGTGAGTTTGTCTCTGTGTAGCGACCTTATTGAAACCATCATTTTACATTTGACCACCGCAAGCTCGTTCCTTTGTTCTTAGTGGACACTCTCTTATCAAGTGGTCATGCCCATGAAAAATTCTACATCTAAATGAAACACACTCATGATATAGAGGTTGTTTCCAGATCTCTCAATGATAGTCCAACTCTATATAATCTGATAATGGTTGAGATATTTTCATATACACACCTAACCTAGCATATGATATGTTTTTACCTCTTTTTGTTACCTTTGATACCTTGAAAAAAAATCCTAGTGCTTTCCCTATACCTTTTAGAATTTTTGGTATCCATAAATCTACTCGTAAAGAGTACAATATTACCCATATTGGTGCTTCTATGAATTTCTCCTTATGTGGGTTGAAACAAGCTTCCCGGTGCCTAATGTAGAGACCCACATTATTAAGGAAGTATGATCTCCCTTCAAAGATCCTACCTTTATCTTCAAGGTGAGAAAAGATGAGTGTGAAGACACCTTTCGGTCCCAGTCCCAAATCCACCACTCCTTTTGGTTTCCAGTTATGTTGTATCCAACGCTCCAATTCCTTCTTCACAGGTCAAATTGCTACACACTTACATATAAAATCAGTTATGTTGTATCCAATGCTCCAATTCCTTCTTCATGGGTCAAATTGCTACACACTTACATATAAAATCACGATCTGCAATGCATTTCTCGTGCTCTTCTAGACATATTGTAGGAGTGATAAATCTAAGGGTCTGAGGGGCCTTAGGGATACATGGACCTTGTAGACTCATTTTACACTTATCTCCCAAAATAAGCATTTAAGAGTAACTTGAGGATCCTCCTTTTGTACCAAATTTCCCTTCCCATTGAAAATACATACTAGCAAGAGCATTCCAGAAGGAGGTGTGACCCTCTCTTGCCTTTAAAATCATGTTTAAAGAATCCTTGTCTGCAATATCTGAGTTTGTGTAGTTTTGAACATGGGATTGAAAGTGGGAGAACCAAGGCTACCCAAATTCCATAATCAAAATTTTTAGCTGAGCAGTTTCAACAACGCCTTACCGCTTTCATCGCCTCACCCCAAATTATTTTTAAATTCAAATAGGTTACTAGTAACCATTTAAAAAATGCTTACTATATGTACAAAATTGAACAAATGCTTTTCAATTTATTAACCAAATTGAATAGTTATAAATTTATACTTACTAAATATTTAATTGAGTAGATTATAAATTCATATTGATCAAATATCTAGGTAAATAGGTTATAAATTTATATTTATAAATACCTAATTAAATGGTTTATGAATTAATATTTATTATAAAAAGATTAATACAAAACATTGCATTAAATAAAAATACTATATATTAAAAAAAAATATTTTCTAATATTCTGTTGAAGTTTACAACTATTCACGTCCATGTGCTTGTATGTCAACACGATTCTAGCGCAAGATTGACAAGTCACCTACAAGCACAAATGTTCATTCCAAGGCCTGCCACCACTATAAACCTTACACTCTATAGTATTCTATTAAAAGATAAATTTTTTTAATTTTTTTTACAGAAAATTAGAAAATTATTTTAAGAAACTTACTTTTAAATTATATATAAAATACATACCATGCATGAAAGACCAAGGAGACAATTGTCTAGTTTTGTAATGGAATGAGAGGTTAATAACCAGGTAGCCTTCTCGAGGGCCATTTCTACCATGCGTCCCAAAAGTGGAAGTATAAATTCCTATATTTATAATTAAATATATCATCTTTCTAACTGATATTTGATTAGTGCGATATAAACCCTTACTATCCCAAAGTAATGACAACATTTATTAAAAATCATCTTCCATCCAATAAAACCCAAACCTCACATAAAATTATAGCTACGAGCAAAACCCTAATTTCATATGAACTACCAACAAAATTTTTATAAAAATAATTTTATTGATTTTTTAATTTACTTCTTTAATCTCGTATAATTCCATTCTTAATAATTTTTAATGTGACATCAACAATCTATATATTATTATTGGTAATGATATATTTTACGATTGATTTAATATTAATATTAATATCATTATTCTTTGAAATTTAGTGATAAGTGATTCTTCCCTGCCGTAAACAAGCTGGCCTATAGTTTAAAAGGTGATAAATGATTCTTCCATGCCATAAACAAGCTGAACCATAGTTTAAAAGGAACATTGTTATGTGCTCAATACTAATGCCGGCGCACGTTCTCGGCCACATATGAAAACTCGAACGAATACTCTTCATGTAAAAGCAGGAAAGCACATGACAACTCAGCTCAGTTTAAAAGATTGGTTTAAGTAATGGTGATTAAAAGATTGGTTTAAGAAATGGTGATTAAAAGATTGGTTTAAGTAATGGTGATTAAAAGATTGGTTTAAGAAATGGTGATTAAAAGATTGAACACAAAGGTAAAAAACAAAAAACAAAAAAAAAAAGTTTAAAACGAAATTCTAGCTGCCCTTTCAGGGATGGTTAAGTGATTATATAGTAGCGACTGGCAATTGATAATAAAAGAGTGATATTAATTGTCAATGGAGAGGATGTTGTGCTCAGAGGAGGAATTTTTACACCTCCGAAAACCAGAGTGAAGGAAAGGCAGCAGGCCATTGGGGTAATTTTCTGTTCCCTTGGTTTAATCGGTTTGTCCCTTTAATTCATTCCACGGGGAATTTTGAGTAACCTGACCAATTTTGTTTCTCTGTTGACTAGGTTAAGCATGGAGTGGACTCTGTTAGCTCTTTAAAGTTGTCTGTCTTACGGAGCGCTCCAGAAATGTGTCGTGTGTGTAAATGTTTGTGTTATGTCTCTGTGGATTTGTGTTAATTGAGAGAGAAAGTTGTGGCTGACGAGAATATGCAGCGGTGGTTGAACATATCATCTTTTTAATTATCTTTTAAATTCATTCTTTTGTTTCTGATAGGATGATTTGGAATTATTTCATATATAGAGCAGCTTTTCCAGAGCTTGCTTTTGGAGCAGAGAATGAGTAGTTTCCAGAGTTTCAACAGCCGCAAAAGAAAAATGCCTAAGAAACAAGGTTAGTATTCTTTTGTTGATTGCCCTGTTCTGTAGATGTTTAGTTGTTTATTTCAGAAAGACGAAATGGCACGACCTATTTATTTTCCTTGCTATTCTGATAACCACATTGCCAGGCGAAATGGCGCGGCCTATTTAAACAAAAGAAAAGAAATCTTGCCTATCTATACCCTTACCTTACAGATAGGTATTCATTTCCTTTGTTCGATGACCCGAATGGTGGGCGATCCTTACCTTATCTTCCAACTAGGGGAATGGAGCACTTATCTATTCTTTCTTTAATCAACTACGGAACGGTTTTGTGTTGTTTATGTAACAATCGAGGATATGAGGGAGATAGGTTGTGGGAATACCTCGGTTGATGCTTTGTGGAATAGCAGTGGGGAGACGAAGATTGCTGCTATGCTATGGTATGTGGATGGCAGAGGGTGGTGTGGTAAGACCCTCGTGGATGCTATGCGGCTGGTCCAGTTATCTAGGGGAGATGGGAATTCGGTTATGTGTCTAGTTTTGTCTTTGAGCTTGGTCAGTGACTAAATACCAAGACTCTCATCAGGGAATGCTCTAAATCCTGATGCTTCTTATGCTTTAGTAATTGCTCCGGGAGTATTCTATCATTAGTATTCTAACATTCTACCTTGGACTTTAATTGCGTGGGATCGTTTAATAAATATTCTCACAACGCCCATGGCTTTGGTTGGGTGCATAGTTTGAGAAATGTATTTATTGATTGGCTTTAATAGTTTTATGAATGAATTTGAGCATTATACATGTGTTAAGTGGGGTTAATTAGAGTGTCCGGTTTTCTTTCCAGAATGTTCGTTCGTCAACAGAAGCTTGTTGTTTTTTTGGGGATAGTTAAGACTTACCCCGGTTGTGGTTGATTGTGCAATTCTAAAGCGACACCTCGGAAGAACCCCAGATATTGATTTAGATGTAGAGATGCGCGCTGGAAGATGGCAGTTCCAATTCTATTTTAGACGCAGCTTTCTGTTTAAGGCAACAATTCAATGAATGTTTTGATTGGTTAAGAAAGCACAGTGGGTGAAATTAATTTTGATGGCCTTCCTTTTCTCCACACTCGTGCTGGTCTTATTATTGCTATTTACCATCAAAGAGTGTGCGTGGTTCATTAATATCGTTTCGTGAATGAACCATTATTAAGGAAGTCGGAAACATCTGGAAACATCAACTCCCTCCCAACTGCTTTTAGCATCTGGAAACATCACGTGAATAATTCCTAAATAGGTTAGGTAGGCCTTTCAGTGAGCGTATTCTAAACAGAACGTACGATTTCAGGGACCACACGTACCAGATACCATTTCATGGGTAGGAACCAGATGTACCTTTTCATGGGTAAGAGCCCGATGTACTTCATATGTGTATCTGTTCTTCGATTTAAACAAAAACCGGCTTCAATATGTCCTTACACTTTCATCCCAGGACTATCATCCTTCACTTTCAGGACTCTTTGAGAATGCTATCTATAATTTTGTTTATAATTATCACCTGTTCATCGATGAAAATCCTCATCCATCTGTGTGTTTCCATGTCTACCGATTGTAACTGGTTGTGTGATGAAAATGCACTTGAAAATCATAAATTATATGTTCTTGAATCTGAGAAAGTGCACTTCAGATTCAGTTCTTTCTCGGGTAGATTTCGACTACTAATTAGGGGTGGTCTGTCGCAAAAGGATTTCTAACAAGACCACTCCAAAATTATATACATCGTTACTTTAGAAGCTTGCATAAAATCTTGGAAGCTTCTATATGATGGGAACCATTATAGATAGATCGACCTCCGTTGGTGGAACCCAATCCAAACATCTTTCTTTTTCTAATTCTAGTGCTTTGCTCCTCTTCCTTCTTCTCAACCAACCATGAAAGAAACCCATAGTCTATCACTGCAAATTGAAACACCCTGAAACACCCTTTCTTTATCTTCATCACTACTTTAACCCTCTGCATCTGTATCCACCTGTTACTTTAACCCTCTCTTTTTTCTCACCTCAAACCCGAGCAAGCATTGCTTGGTTGAATTTATTCTTGAACAAATTCATCAAAGAATTTGTTTAAATCTATTCCATAGCAACTCAAACTCAAACTCAAGCCACCCTTATTCCTTCTTTCTATGTTTGCTTTAACATGAATCCAAGGCGGATATCAGAAGCCAAGAGCCCAAGGTGCTTACCTGCCAACCGAATTGAATCCTGACGTGAATTTGAATAAATATAAGTTTTGGGTACATTGGCGGAATCTTGTTCTTTCCTTTCTCATTGAAGATCTATTAGCAGAAAACACATATTCTGTGTTGTCTTTAGAGTATTATGTTTCCAGGTTAGAGTGGGAAGGGCTTTAAATTCGCAGGAGTTGATTGTTTGTACTTGGCAAGGATTTGTGTCTGGGAAGCTTCAGATTCAAATAGAGAAGAACCCATAATTTTCTACCAGGTTATTTTTTTATTTCATATTTGTTATAAGGCTTTTTTATTTCATATTTTTTTTCATATTTGTTATAAGGCTTTTTTATTTCATGTTATTCTCACTGTTCCTGTAGTACAAAAATCAAAAATCAAATCTGGGAAAAATATGTGGAAAGTTTTTATTAGGAAAAATATTTAGAAAAAATGAAATTATGATAGATCATATGTAAGAGTGGGAAATAGGAATGTGATGATGATGGGGATATAAAACAATCATACCACTTGACAATGATCTCCGTTTTCAAATGTAACATTAGTTTTCACGAAGAGAAAAATATTTACCAAGAATTTGTATTGTCCATTTAGAATTTCTAAAATAAACATGTATTTTGTCATTATATATTTTATTATATCCGGTTATTCATTATTTTATTTTATATTTTAATTTGAAAAAAATATAACATTCAATTTTTGAGTATTAAAATTTTATATACACAATGAACTTCTATTAATAAAAAATGAACTTTTATTAAAAGTAAGTTACCAAATGTATTTTTCTAATTTATTTTCAATATATAATTGTTAGATTTAATTATTATGATATTAAATTTATAAATTATATTATATTTGAATCACTTTACATAATAATATTATATTCATGTTTTTTTTGTTTTCTTTCATCGTTGTCATGTTTATATATAATATATATAATTAGTGATTTTTTTAATGAATTGTGCATTTAATTATGTTACAAGTTGTTAGGAAGGGTTGTATACTAACAATATCATTTCAATGTTGTATGCTGTAGAAAATTGATCAATACCAAAGTTGCAGGTGGATGGAAGACCTTATCTATTTTTGTGTTTTGTAATGTTGTAATTAGGGTAAAATATATTTTTTTTTCTTTAGATGTGCGCATCAAAGAATGTACATGAACAAAAACTACCATTAAGAAAAGGAGTAGGCTTTTTTTTTTGTTGGAGGGGAGTTCGACCCCACCAAAAGGCTCTTAGGAAGGTTGAATGGTAACCCTCTTTTGAGTTGTGTTCCTTGTGCTCATGGTTTTCATGATCTTTAGTTTATAGTAACTCCAATATGTACAAACACAAATATATCTCTTTATTATCATAATAATTTATAAACATGTTTTAAACATCTTCCCAACATACACACAAATGGAAAAGTCACTTTTATTCACTTAAATCATTTAACAATTTTTCAGTGTTTTAAACATCTTCCCCACATACTCACAAATAACAAAGCCACTCTTATTCACATAAATTACTTAACATTTTTTCAATTTTTTAAACAACTTCCCCACATACACACAAATGACAAAACCACTCTTATTCAACTAAATTATATAACATTTATAACCTAAATTTATTTATATTTTACAATTTATATTTTTCTTTTTTGGGTTTTGGATGATTGTCGTATTATAAAATATTATGCAAAAAGTGAGGCTCGAGATTCAAGTCCCTTATAAAAGAAAAAAAGATAACATGATATTCATATAATAACATCACTTTGTAATAACACATATCAATTAATTATTTGATATTAAAATCAATACAATACAATAAATTTTATTATTTTTATTTCAAATTTTCATTAATTTTAATAATTTATAATTTTCTTTTTCATAATACTATAATTTAATAATGTGGAAAAAATGTTAATTCTAAAACGTTGTTAATCATAATCATTGTTTTAAAAAATAATAAGAAAATAAATACTTCTCAATTTTCATAACATACTAATTAACTTATAAAATAAATTTAATTGTCAACATCATAATATATATATTTAATCTTCATCATATGCATAAAATAATGTTAATTCTAAAATTTATAGTAAGTGTGATGTGTGAACATGTCACTTTGTGAGTCAATATGTGTAATGTTTGTGGATATGTGTATGTTTGTGTGCACCCTTGTTAGTTGTATGCATGTATTCATGTGAATGATTATGCCTCATTGGCAATGGATTGTCTGGGTGGTCATCTTTGGTTAGTCCCATGCCAATGATAGACCATTTTTTGAGTCATATAAGCTCTCACGTTCATGTGGTTAACCGTGTTAGTAGAGATTTACATCTCCAAACCAAGAGGAGTTTTCTATATACTGTTTTTCAATTTATTTAAAACATAACTTTAACTTCAAAACATTAAAATAGTTTTTAATAATATTTAAATAATACTTTCATTATTTTGAAAACATATAAATATATAAATAATGTAACATAACAATAAAATAAATTGAAATATTCAT